>RXON01001834.1:0-224621 GCA_009667805.1 Leptobrachium leishanense | reverse complement strand
CACTGGGTTGGGTCATGTGATTGCAGGTGCAGGGGTTGGACACTGGGTTGGGTCCATGTGATTGCAGGTGCAGGGTTGGACACTGGGGCGGGTCATGTGATTGCAGGTGCAGGGGTTGGACTCTGGGTTGGGTCATGTGATTGCAGGTGCAGGGGTTGGACACTGGGTTGGGTCATGTGATTGCAGGTGCAGGGGTTGGACACTGGGGCGGGTCATGTGATTGCAGGTGCAGGGGTTGGACACTGGGCGGGTCATGTGTGATTGCAGGTGCAGGGGTTGGACACTGGGGCGGGTCATGTGATGCAAGGGGTTGGACACTGGGTTGGGGTCATGTGATTGCAGGTGCAGGGGTTGGACACTGGGCGGGTCATGGGATTGCAGGTGCAGGGGTGGACACTGGGGCGGGTCATGCGATTGCAGGTGCAGGGGTTGGACACTGGGGCGGGTCATGGGATTGCAGGTGCAGGGGTTGGACACTGGGGCGGGTCATGTGATTGCAGGTGCAGGGGTTGGACACTGCGCGGTCACTGTGATTGCAGGTGCAGGGGTTGGACACTGGGCGGGTCATGTGATTGCAGGTGCAGGGGTTGGTCACTGGTTGGGTCATGTGATTGCAGGTGCAGGGGTTGGACACTGGGGCGGGTCATGTGATTGCAGGTGCAGGGGTTGGACACTGGGGCGGTCATTGTGATTGCAGGTGCAGGGGTTGGACACTGGGGCGCGGTCATGTGATTGCAGGTGCAGGGGTTTGACACTGGGTTGGGTCATGTGATTGCAGGTGCAGGGGTTGGACACTGGGTTGGATCATGTGATTGCAGTGTGCAGGGGTTGGACACTGGGCGGGTCATGTGATTGCAGGTGCAGGGGCTGGACACTGGGGGCGGGTCATGTGATTGTAGGTGCAGGGGTTGGACACTGGGGGGTCATGTGATTGCAGGTGCAGGGGTTGGACACTGGGTCGGGTCATGTGATTGCAGGTGCAGGGGTTGGACACTGGGGCGGGTCATGTGATTGCAGGGGTTGGACACTGGGGCGGGTCATGTGATTGCAGGTGCAGGGGTTGGACACTGGGTCGGGTCATGTGATTGCAGGTGCAGGGGTTGGACACTGGGTCGGGATCATGTGATTGCAGGTGCAGGGGTTGGACACTGGGGCGTCATGTGATTGCAGGTGCAGGGGTTGGACTCTGGTTGGGTCATGTGATTGCAGGTGCAGGGGTTGGACACTGGGTTGGGTCATGTGATTGCAGGTGCAGGGGTTGGACACTTGGGGGGTCATGTGATTGCAGGTGCAGGGGTTGGACACTGGGGCGGGTCATGTGATTGCAGGTGC
Organism: Leptobrachium leishanense; assembly: GCA_009667805.1. Classification (NCBI taxonomy): domain Eukaryota; kingdom Metazoa; phylum Chordata; class Amphibia; order Anura; family Megophryidae; genus Leptobrachium; species Leptobrachium leishanense. Next base: position 223,289 of record RXON01001834.1, on the reverse strand, counting down.
AGGGGTTGGACACTGGGGCGGGTCATGTGATTGCAGGTGCAGGGGTTGGACACTGGGTTGGGTCATGTGATTGCAGGTGCAGGGGTTGGACACTGGGGCGGGTCATGGGATTGCAGGTGCAGGGGTTGGACACTGGGGCGGGTCATGCGATTGCAGGTGCAGGGGTTGGACACTGGGGTGGGTCATGGGATTGCAGGTGCAGGGGTTGGACACTGGGGCGGGTCATGTGATTGCAGGTGCAGGGGTTGGACACTGGCGCGGGTCATGTGATTGCAGGTGCAGGGGTTGGACACTGGGGCGGGTCATGTGATTGCAGGTGCAGGGGTTGGACACTGAGTTGGGTCATGTGATTGCAGGTGCAGGGGTTGGACACTGGGGCGGGTCATGTGATTGCAGGTGCAGGGGTTGGACACTGGGGCGGGTCATGTGATTGCAGGTGCAGGGGTTGGACACTGGGGCGGGTCATGTGATTGCAGGTGCAGGGGTTTGACACTGGGTTGGGTCATGTGATTGCAGGTGCAGGGGTTGGACACTGGGTCGGGTCATGTGATTGCAGGTGCATTGGTTGGACACTGGGGCGGGTCATGTGATTGCAGGTGCAGGGGTTGGACACTGGGGCAGGTCATGTGATTGCAGGTGCAGGGGTTGGACACTGGGGCGGGTCATGTGATTGCAGGTGCAGGGGTTGGACACTGGGTTGGGTCATGTGATTGCAGGTGCAGGGGTTGGACACTGGGGCGGGTCATGGGATTGCAGGTGCAGGGTTGGACACTGGGTGGGTCATGCGATTGCAGGTGCAGGGGTTGGACACTGGGGCGGGTCATGGGATTGCAGGTGCAGGGGTTGGATACTGGGGTGGGTCATGTGATCGCAGGTGCAGGGGTTGGACATTTGGTTGGGTCATGTGATTACAGGTGCAGGGGTTGGACACTGGGTTGGGTCATGTGATTGCAGGTGCAGGGGTTGGACACTGGGTTGGGTCATGTGATTGCAGGTGCAGGGGTTGGACACTGGGCTGGGTCATGTGATTGCAGGTGCAGGGGTTGACACTGGGGCGTGTCATGTGATTGCAGGTGCAGGGGTTGGACACTGGGGCGGGTCATGTGATTGCAGGTGCAGGGGTTGGACACTGGGCGGGTCATGTGATTGCAGGTGCAGGGGTTGGGTCATGTGATTGCAGGTGCAGGGGTTGGACACTGGGGCGGATCATGTGATTGCAGGTGCAGGGGTTGGACACTGGGGCGGGTCATGTGATTGCAGGTGCAGGGGTTGGACACTGGGTGGGTCATGTGATTACAGGTGCAGGGGTTGGACACTGGGGTTGGGTCATGTGATTGCAGGTGCAGGGGTTGGACACTGGGGCGGGTCATGTGATTGCAGGTGCAGGGGTTGGACACTGGGGCGGGTCATGTGATTGCAGGTGCAGGGGTTGGACACTGGGCGGGTCATGTGATTGCAGGTGCAGGGGTTGGACACTGGGGTGGGTCATGTGATTGCAGGTGCAGGGTTGGGTCATGTGATTGCAGGTGCAGGGGTTGGACACTGGGGCGGGTCATGTGATTGCAGGTGCAGGGGTTGGACACTGGGTCGGGTCATGTGATTGCAGGTGCAGGGGTTGGACACTGGGTCGGGTCATGTGATTGCAGGTGCAGGGTTGGACACTGGGTTGGGTCATGTGATTGCAGGTGCAGGGGTTGGACACTGGGTTGGTCATGTGATTGCAGGTGCAGGGGTTGGACACTGGGTCGGGTCATGTGATTGCAGGTGCAGGGGTTGGACACTGGGTTGGGTCATGTGATTGCAGGTGCAGGGGTTGGACACTGGGTTGGGTCATGTGATTTCAGGTGCAGGGGTTGGACACTGGGTTGGGTCATGTGATTGCAGGTGCAGGGGTTGGACACTGGGTTGGGTCATGTGATTGCAGGTGCAGGGGTTGGACACTGGGTTGGGTCATGTGATTGCAGGTGCAGGGGTTGGACACTGGGTTGGGTCATGGGATTGCAGGTGCAGGGGTTGGACACTGGGGTGGGTCATGCGATTGCAGGTGCAGGGGTTGGACACTGGGGCGGGTCATGGGATTGCAGGTGCAGGGGTTGGATACTGGGGTGGGTCATGTGATCGCAGGTGCAGGGGTTGGACATTTGGTTGGGTCATGTGATTGCAGGTGCAGGGGTTGGACACTGGGTTGGGTCATGTGATTGCAGGTGCAGGGGTTGGACACTGGGTTGGGTCATGTGATTGCAGGTGCAGGGGTTGGACACTGGGCTGGGTCATGTGATTGCAGGTGCAGGGGTTGGACACTGGGGCGGGTCATGTGATTGCAGGTGCAGGGGTTGGACACTGGGGCGGGTCATGTGATTGCAGGTGCAGGGGTTGGACACTGGGGCGGGTCATGTGATTGCAGGTGCAGGGGTTGGACACTGGGGCGGGTCATGTGATTGCAGGTGCAGGGGTTGGACACTGGGCGGGTCATGTGATTGCAGGTGCAGGGGTTGGGTCATGTGATTGCAGGTGCAGGGGTTGGACACTGGGGCGGATCATGTGATTGCAGGTGCAGGGGTTGGACACTGGGGCGGGTCATGTGATTGCAGGTGCAGGGGTTGGACACTGGGTTGGGTCATGTGATTACAGGTGCAGGGGTTGGACACTGGGTTGGGTCATGTGATTGCAGGTGCAGGGGTTGGACACTGGGGCGGGTCATGTGATTGCAGGTGCAGGGGTTGGACACTGGGGCGGGTCATATGATTGCAGGTACAGGGGTTGGACACTGGGGCGGGTAATGTGATTGCAGGTGCAGGGGTTGGACACTGGGGTGGGTCATGTGATTGCAGGTGCAGGGGTTGGTTGGGTCATGTGATTGCAGGTGCAGGGGTTGGACACTGGGCGGATCATGTGATTGCAGGTGCAGGGGTTGGACACTGGGTCGGGTCATGTGATTGCAGGTGCAGGGGTTGGACACTGGGTTGGGTCATGTGATTGCAGGTGCAGGGGTTGGACACTGGGTTGGGTCATGTGATTGCAGGTGCAGGGGTTGGACACTGGGTTGGGTCATGTGATTGCAGGTGCAGGGGTTGGACACTGGTTGGGTCATGTGATTGCAGGTGCAGGGGTTGGACACTGGGTTGGGTCATGTGATTGCAGGTGCAGGGGTTGGACACTGGGTGCGGGTCATGTGATTGCAGGTGCAGGGGTTGGACACTGGGTTGGGTCATGTGATTGCAGGTGCAGGGGTTGGACACTGGGTTGGGTCATGTGATTTGCAGGTGCAGGGGTTGGACACTGGGTTGGGTCATGTGATTGCAGGTGCAGGGTTGGACACTGGGGTGGGTCATGTGATTGCAGGTGCAGGGGTTGGGTCATGTGATTGCAGGTGCAGGGGTTGGACACTGGGGGGATCATGTGTGATTGCAGGTGCAGGGGTTGGACACTGGGTCGGGTCATGTGATTGCAGGTGCAGGGGTTGGACACTGGGGCGGATCATGTGATTGCAGGTGCAGGGGTTGGACACTGGGTCGGGTCATGTGATTGCAGGTGCAGGGGTTGGACACTGGGGCGGGTCATATGATTGCAGGTGCAGGGGTTGGGTCATGTGATTGCAGGTGCAGGGGTTGGACACTGGGGCGGGTAATGTGATTGCAGGTGCAGGGGTTGGACACTGGGGTGGGTCATGTGATTGCAGGTGCAGGGGTTGGGTCATGTGATTGCAGGTGCAGGGGTTGGACACTGGGGCGGATCATGTGATTGCAGGTGCAGGGGTTGGACACTGGGTCGGGTCATGTGATTGCAGGTGCAGGGGTTGGACACTGGGTTGGGTCATGTGATTGCAGGTGCAGGGGTTGGACACTGGGTTGGGTCATGTGATTGCAGGTGCAGGGGTTGGACACTGGGTTGGGTCATGTGATTGCAAGGGTTGGACACTGGGTTGGGTCATGTGATTGCAGGTGCAGGGGTTGGACACTGGGTTGGGTCATGTGATTGCAGGTGCAGGGGTTGGACACTGGGTCGGGTCATGTGATTGCAGGTGCAGGGGTTGGACACTGGGTTGGGTCATGTGATTGCAGGTGCAGGGGTTGGACACTGGGTTGGGTCATGTGATCGCAGGTGCAGGGGTTGGACACTGGGTTGGGTCATGTGATTGCAGGTGCAGGGGTTGGACACTGGGTTGGGTCATGTGATTGCAGGTGCAGGGGTTGGACACTGGGTTGGGTCATGTGATTGCAGGTGCAGGGGTTGGACACTGGTTGGGTCATGTGATTGCAGGTGCAGGGGTTGGACACTGGGTTGGGTCATGTGATCGCAGGTGCAGGGGTTGGACACTGGGTTGGGTCATCTGATTGCAGGTGCAGGGGTTGGACACTGGGTTGGGTCATGTGATTGCAGGTGCAGGGGTTGGACACTGGGTTGGGTCATGTGATCGCAGGTGCAGGGGTTGGACACTGGGTTGGGTCATGTGATTGCAGGTGCAGGGGTTGGACACTGGGTTGGGTCATGTGATTGCAGGTGCAGGGGTTGGACACTGGGGTGGGTCATGTGATTGCAGGTGCAGGGGTTGGGTCATGTGATTGCAGGTGCAGGGGTTGGACACTGGGGCGGATCATGTGATTGCAGGTGCAGGGGTTGGACACTGGGTCGGGTCATGTGATTGCAGGTGCAGGGGTTGGACACTGGGTTGGGTCATGTGATTGCAGGTGCAGGGGTTGGACACTGGGTTGGGTCATGTGATTGCAGGTGCAGGGGTTGGACACTGGGTTGGGTCATGTGATTGCAGGTGCAGGGGTTGGACACTGGGTTGGGTCATGTGATTGCAGGTGCAGGGGTTGGACACTGGGTTGGGTCATGTGATTGCAGGTGCAGGGGTTGGACACTGGGTCGGGTCATGTGATTGCAGGTGCAGGGGTTGGACACTGGGTTGGGTCATGTGATTGCAGGTGCAGGGGTTGGACACTGGGTTGGGTCATGTGATTGCAGGTGCAGGGGTTGGACACTGGGTTGGGTCATGTGATTGCAGGTGCAGGGTTTGGACACTGGGTGGGTCATGTGATTGCAGGTGCAGGGGTTGGGTCATGTGATTGCAGGTGCAGGGGTTGGACACTGGGGCGGATCATGTGATTGCAGGTGCAGGGGTTGGACACTGGGTCGGGTCATGTGATTGCAGGTGCAGGGGTTGGACACTGGGGCGGATCATGTGATTGCAGGTGCAGGGGTTGGACACTGGGTCGGGTCATGTGATTGCAGGTGCAGGGGTTGGACACTGGGGCGGGTCATATGATTGCAGGTGCAGGGGTTGGGTCATGTGATTGCAGGTGCAGGGGTTGGACACTGGGGCAGGTAATGTGATTGCAGGTGCAGGGGTTGGACACTGGGGTGGGTCATGTGATTGCAGGTGCAGGGGTTGGGTCATGTGATTGCAGGTGCAGGGGTTGGACACTGGGGCGGATCATGTGATGCAGGTGCAGGGGTTGGACACTGGGTCGGGTCATGTGATTGCAGGTGCAGGGGTTGGACACTGGGTTGGTCATGTGATTGCAGGTGCAGGGGTTGGACACTGGGTTGGGTCATGTGATTGCAGGTGCAGGGGTTGGACACTGGGTTGGGTCATGTGTGATTGCAGGTGCAGGGGTTGGACACTGGGTTGGGTCATGTGATTGCAGGTGCAGGGGTTGGACACTGGGTTGGGTCATGTGATTGCAGGTGCAGGGGTTGGACACTGGGTCGGGTCATGTGATTGCAGGTGCAGGGGTTGGACACTGGGTTGGGTCATGTGATTGCAGGTGCAGGGGTTGGACACTGGGTTGGGTCATGTGATCGCAGGTGCATGGGTTGGACACTGGGTTGGGTCATGTGATCGCAGGTGCAGGGGTTGGACACTGGGTTGGGTCATGTGATTGCAGGTGCAGGGGTTGGGTCATGTGATTGCAGGTGCAGGGGTTGGACACTGGGTTGGGTCATGTGATTGCAGGTGCAGGGGTTGGACACTGGGGCGGATCATGTGATTGCAGGTGCAGGGGTTGGACTCTGGGGCGGGTCATGTGATTGCAGGTGCAGGGGTTGGACACTGGGGCGGGTCATGTGATTGCAGGTGCAGGGGTTGGACACTGGGGCGGGTCATGTGATTGCAGGTGCAGTGGGTTGGGACACTGGGGCGGGTATGTGATCGCAGGTGCAGGGGTTGGACTCTGGAGGCGGTCATGTGATTGCAGGTGGAGGGTTGGAGACTCTGGGGCGGGTCATGTGATTGCAGGTGCAGGGGTTGGACACTGGGCGCGGGTCATGTGATTGCAGGTGCAGGGGTTGGACACTGGGGCGGATCATGTGATTGCAGGTGCAGGGGTTGGACTCTGGGGCGGGTCATGTGATTGCAGGTGCAGGGGTTGGACACTGGGCGCGGTCATGTGATTGCAGGTGCAGGGGTTGGACTCTGGGCGGGTCATGTGATTGCAGGTGCAGGGGTGGACACTGGGGCGGGTCATGTAGATCGCAGGTGCAGGGGTTGGACTCTGGGGCGGGTCATGTGATTGCAGGTGCAGGGGTTGGACACTGGGTTGGGTCATGTGATTGCAGGTGCAGGGGTTGGACACCAGGCGGCGCTGCGGTTCCTGGGTTTCTCTTTGTAAACATTGAAAGTGAAAGGAATGCTGTGAGCTGGGCTGTTTTTGTGCTGTGGAGCTGTGTGTGTGTTGTTGTTGTGCTGTGTGTGTTGTTGTTCGGGATTCGGAGCAGCGGTTCGCACCCCCCCCCCCCGGGTCATGTCCGCGCTGCTCCTGAGTGACCCCTCAGCCCTGCAGGAGGAGGGGAGCAGCTTCCTGTTGGTGGACGAAGAGGAGAATTTACAGGTAGGGGGAGGAGGGGGGGGGGAAAGCAGGAAGTGGCCTGCACTGTGAGTGTGCGTCACGTGATCTCTGCAGACACAATGTATACACATCCCCAATAAACTGCCTGGAACAGCGAGAAGTAACTTTGTGTCACGTGGTGGCTTCATTCACACACAGGAGACTGTACATTTATTATTGTCTGAGTGAGACTGATGGTAGTTGGAGACCACCTAGAAGGGGGGGGGGGGCTTACTGTACTGCAGCTATTGTCTGAGTGGGGGAGGGGCCCTGTAGGGTCTGACTGTATGGGGGGGGGTTATGTAGGGTCTGACTGGGGGGGTTATGTAGGGTCTGACTGTATGGGGGGTTTTATGTAGGGTCTTGACTGTATGGGGGGGTTATGTAGGGTCTGACTGTATGGGGGGGTCAAGTAGGGTCTGACTATGGGGGGGTTATGTAGGGTCTGACTGTATGGGGGTGGGGTTATGTAGGGTCTGACTGTATGGGGGGGTTATGTAGGGTCTGACTGTATGGGGGTTATGTAGGGTCTGACTGTATGGGGGGGTTATGTAGGGTCTGACTGTATGGGGGTTATGTAGGGTCTGACTGTATGGGGGGGTTATGTAGGGTTTCGAATGTATGGGGGAGGTTATGTAGGGTCTGACTGTATGGGGGGAGGTAGATCTAGACTGTATGGGGGGGTTATGTAGGGTCTGACTGTATGGGGGGAGGTTATGTAGGGTCTGACTGTATGGGGGGGAGGTTATGTAGGGTCTGACTGTATGGGGGGGAGGTTATGTAGGGTCTGACTGTATGGGGGGAGGTTATGTAGGGTCTGACTGTATGGGGAGGTTATGTAGGGTCTGACTGTATGGGGGGGAGGTTATGTAGGGTCTGACTGTATGGGGGGGAGGTTATGTAGGGTCTGACTGTATGGGGGGAGGTTATGTAGGGTCTGACTGTATGGGGGGAGGTTATGTAGGGTCTGACTGTATGGGGGGTTATGTAGGGTCTGACTGTATGGGGGGGTTATGTAGGGTCTGACTGTATGGGGGGGTTATGTAGGGTCTGACTGTATGGGGGGTTATGTAGGGTCTGACTGTATGGGGGGGTTATGTAGGGTCTGACTGTATGGGGGGTTATGTAGGGTCTGACTGTATGGGGGGGAGGTTATGTAGGGTCTGACTGTATGGGGGGAGGTTATGTAGGGTCTGACTGTATGGGGGGGAGGTTATGTAGGGTCTGACTGTATGGGGGGGGGGTTATGTAGGGTCTGACTGTATGGGGGTGGTTATGTAGGGTCTGACTGTATGGGGGGGTTATGTAGGGTCTGACTGTATGGGGGGGGGTTATGTAGGGTCTGACTGTATGGGGGGGGTTATGTAGGGTCTGACTGTATGGGGGTGGGGTTATGTAGGGTCTGACTGTATTGGGGGGTTATGTAGGGTCTGACTGTATGGGGGGTTATGTAGGGTCTGACTGTATGGGGGTTATGTAGGGTCTGACTGTATGGGGGGTTATGTAGGGTCTGACTGTATGGGGGGGGGTTATGTAGGGTCTGACTGTATGGGGGGGGTTATGTAGGGTCTGACTGTATGGGGGGGGGTTATGTAGGGTCTGACTGTATGGGGGGTTATGTAGGTCTGACTGTATGGGGGGGGTTATGTAGGGTCTGACTGTATGGGGGGGTTATGTAGGGTCTGACTGTATGGGGGAGGTTATGTAGGGTCTGACTGTATGGGGGGAGGTTATGTAGGGTCTGACTGTATGGGGGGAGGTTATGTAGGGTCTGACTGTATGGGGGAGGTTATGTAGGGTCTGACTGTATGGGGGGAGTTATGTAGGGTCTGACTGTATGGGGGGTTATGTAGGGTCTGACTGTATGGGGGTGGGGTTATGTAGGGTCTGACTGTATTGGGGGGTTATGTAGGGTCTGACTGTATTGGGGGTTATGTAGGGTCTGACTGTATGGGGGGGTTTGTAGGGTCTGACTGTATGGGGGGTTATGTAGGGTCTGACTGTATGGGGGGTTATGTAGGGTCTGACTGTATGGGGGGGGTTATGTAGGGTCTGACTGTATGGGGGGGGTTATGTAGGGTCTGACTGTATGGGGGTGGGTTATGTAGGGTCTGACTGTATTGGGGGGTTATGTAGGGTCTGACTGTATGGGGGGTTATGTAGGGTCTGACTGTATGGGGGGGTTATGTAGGGTCTGACTGTATGGGGGGGTTATGTAGGGTCTGACTGTATGGGGGGGGGGTTATGTAGGGTCTGACTGTATGGGGGGGTTATGTAGGGTCTGACTGTATGGGGGTGGGGTTATGTAGGGTCTGACTGTATTGGGGGGTTATGTAGGGTCTGACTGTATTGGGGGGTTATGTAGGGTCTGACTGTATGGGGGGGTTATGTAGGGTCTGACTGTATGGGGGGTTATGTAGGGTCTGACTGTATGGGGGGGTTATGTAGGGTCTGACTGTATGGGGGTGGGGTTATGTAGGGTCTGACTGTATGGGGGGGGTTATGTAGGGTCTGACTGTATGGGGGGGTTATGTAGGGTCTGACTGTATGGGGGGGTTATGTAGGGTCTGACTGTGTATTGGGGGGGGGTATGTAGCACGGATACACCAAAATATTCAAATTTGTGCAACAATCGGTTTCGCGCACTAATCCCTACCAGGGCGGCTGCGTAATCCAGGAATATTTTGTCGTGTTCTCGGCCGGGTTATTTTTTTGCTGCTGTCCCACTACGTGTTTTCTTTTTCAATCCCAAAGTGGAAATGTTCTTGGGGGGGGGGGGGGGGGTATAAGATAAAGCCACCGGTCTGTCTCTCGGCTGAGAAGCCGCCGGAGGACGTGTAGTCGCTTGTAAGGTAATTTTTGGTTTCATTAGGTTAGGACCCACCTTTTAAGAGGTTGTCGTGATGTGGCAGGTGGACTTAACACTTTAATGGCCGTTACAGTAACGTTAAACCTCTGTTTTGTTTCGAGCGGCGTCAGGGATAAGCGCAAGTGACGACCCTTTCTTTCCCGTATGTTTTATACATGAAGTGGGCCGGATGCTCCCAGTTAGGGAATATGCGCAAAACCACTTTTTGTGCAAACCTCCTTTCTTCTTGGTGTATCTCAAAGACAAAAAACAACAGGAGATGAAAACAATAATACAGCGCGGAAAGGAACCTGTCGCGCCTTTTATATAAAAAGGAAAAAAACCTCACACTCTGAAGAGCCTAAATGATCCCGGCTCGGGGGTGGCGCGTCTCTGGCCGGGTACAGGGTGGCACTGCCCTTCTTCGATGGTGCAGAGCATTTTAGGTAAAACACAGGACATAGTGTGACGGCGCTCCCATAGTGTAAAACTGTATATAGCGCAGTGCTTATTATAGAGAAGGAGTCACACTCACCAATCCTGGAGCTTTCTGATCTTTAGGCTCATATATCGCCTTTGGCCCCTTTTCCGGGTGGGTGCCAGACTCTGGTGCGGTAAGGTCAGCGGCTGGTGAGGCACTGGCTAGTATCAGAGCCAGATATACACAGGGTTACGCACTGCTCTCATGGATATATTGCTCCCAGCTCTCATGGATATATTGCACCCAGCTCTCATGGATATATTGCTCTCATGGATATATTGCCGCCAGCTCACCTCTCCTCTGCTGCAGACCGTCTGGTCTGCTCTGTCAGGCCCCTACTCCAGTTCTCCGAGTCTTGCGGTGGCCGCGTGCTTTTCCTTCTACGAGCGAGCGGCCGCCAGCATAAATTTCTGCCGCTCGCCTGGGTGGGATCTGTCCACCAGCCAGGCGAGCTCTGCCTGCCCCCCCCCCACGACTGACGAGGACAGTCACACTGTCCTGCGTCAATCAAACCATGGGGAGCTCTGCCTCCCATGGTGGGCATTTTTAAAAATAAATAAAAAAATGCTTGAGACCAATGGAGCTTTCCCATTGGCTCAAGCTTTCATTTGCTCTCAGTGCCTGGAGGCACAAAAGAGCATAGAATCAGCTTGAGATTTGCAATTAGTGTAGCGTTCAGCTGCGCAAATTGCGTAGCCTAGGCTGGCTTAGTGCTGCCCCTGCTGTCTGTGTAGGGAATCACTCACATGCAGCAGCCGGGAAACTGAAGTGAAAGCGCAGGAGAAAAAAAAGCGGAGGACAGAGCGAAGAAGCAAGCAAAGCGAGGGAGCATGGAGAGGTGAGTATGAGAACCCTTTTCAATAAATAACCATTTATTTACAGTTTAAATATACTCACATCACATCACATGTCATTACAGCACAATGAGCACATTAATTTTCTGGAATGGCAGGGGAGGCTCTGCCTCCCCTGCCACCCCTGACTGCACGTCCCTGCTCTGGTGGGGGGTAGGGCTGTGCATTCGTTTTGTAAAGAATCTCAATTTCATTATTTTGGAAGAAATTACAAAACAAAATTATTTTGAAACAAAACAAACTCTCCAGCCGTGCAAACCTCCAAGCACGGTGTCAGATTTCTTTTGGTTCGCAGGATGCGCGGGATGGATCCCAGGAGCAGCAATAAAGAGATTTTTCGGTTCCTTTTTTCGCTGCATTATTGTTTTTATGTCCTGTTCCTTTTTTGTCTTTCAGATACGACATGTAGATAGAAGGGACACGTCACGTCCTTCCTGACTTCTTAGGAGCATTTTTATACTTTTGGGGCCTCATTACAAAGCTGGTGCTAACTTAACCAGAGCTGTTGTAAACTTTACAACCCCATAGACTATAATGGCTCTGGTTAAGTTAGTACAGCGCTGCGGAATATGCTGGCGCTTTATAAATAAAGAATAATAATAATACTATGGCCCCTTGGACTTTACATTCTTTCTTCACTGGACTCTGAGCATGTGCGGGTTTATCACTGTTACACAATTTAGCTTTTTATGAGAATATTGTATGGATAATCCCACATACAGATACTGTTTATTACTTATCACAGGTTTTGGTTGTTTTTATCTGTGCTTTTTGTATCCTTTTATGCAACATTTGCAGAACCATTTTATACACGGTATACATTCCCTTTTTATACACGGTATACATTCCCTTTTATACACGGTATACATTCCCTTTTATACACGGTATACATTCCCCTTTTATACACGGTATACATTCCCTTTTTATACACGGTATACATTCCCCTTTTATACACGGTATACATTCCCTTTTATACACGGTATACATTCCCTTTATAACACGGTATACATTCCCTTTTATACACGGTATACATTCCCTTTTTATACACGGTATACATTCCCTTTTATACACGGTATACATTCCCTTTTATACACGGTATACATTCCCCTTTTATACACGGTATACATTCCCTTTTATACACGGTATACATTCCCTTTTATACACGGTATACATTCCCTTTTATACACGGTATACATTCCCTTTTATACACGGTATACATTCCCTTTTATACACGGTATACATTCCCTTTTATACACGGTATACATTCCCTTTTATACACGGTATACATTCCCTTTTTATACACGGTATACATTCCTTTTTATACACGGTATACATTCCCTTTTTATACACGGTATACATTCCCTTTTTATACACGGTATACATTCCCTTTTATACACGGTATACATTCCTTTTTATACACGGTATACATTCCCTTTTATACACGGTATACATTCCCTTTTATACACGGTATACATTCCCTTTTATACACGGTATACATTCCCCTTTTATACACGGTATACATTCCCTTTTATACACGGTATACATTCCCTTTTTATACACGGTATACATTCCCTTTTTATACACGGTATACATTCCCTTTTATACACGGTATACATTCCCTTTTATACACGGTATACATTCCCTTTTTATACACGGTATACATTCCCTTTTATACACGGTATACATTCCCTTTTTATACACGGTATACATTCCCTTTTTATACACGGTATACATTCCCTTTTATACACGGTATACATTCCCTTTTATACACGGTATACATTCCCTTTTATACACGGTATACATTCCCTTTTATACACGGTATACATTCCCTTTTATACACGGTATACATTCCCTTTTATACACGGTATACATTCCCTTTTTATACACGGTATACATTCCCTTTTTATACACGGTATACATTCCCTTTTTATACACGGTATACATTCCCTTTTATATACACGGTATACATTCCTTTTATACACGGTATACATTCCCTTTTTATACACGGTATACATTCCCTTTTTATACACGGTATACATTCCCTTTTATACACGGTATACATTCCCTTTTTATACACGGTATACATTCCCTTTTTATACACGGTATACATTCCTTTTTATACACGGTATACATTCCCTTTTTATACACGGTATACATTCCCTTTTATACACGGTATACATTCCCTTTTTATACACGGTATACATTCCCTTTTTATACACGGTATACATTCCTTTTTATACACGGTATACATTCCCTTTTTATACACGGTATACATTCCCTTTTTATACACGGTATACATTCCCTTTTTATACACGGTATACATTCCCTTTTTATACACTTTCCACCCGGTATGTTATTTGTTTAACTATTGATTTGATTTATTTGTTTTGTTTTCACCATATCGTGCCAACACTACTTTCTATATCTCTTTACGCTCTGACTGCATTAGGGGATTTCTGTAGGACCTGACTGCATAAATGGGGGTCTCTGTAAGACCCTGATTGCATTATTGGGAGCCTATATAGGGCCTTGGTGCATAACGTTGGTCTCTTTTTAGGGTCTGACTGCGTATGGGGGGGTCTCTGTAAGGTCTGTCTGCTTTAGGGGATTTCTGTAGGGTCTGACTGCATAAATGGGGGTCTCTGTAGGACCCTGATTGCATTATTGTGAGTCTCTGTAGGGCCTTGGTGCATAACGTTGGTCTCGTTAGGGTCTCACTGTGTATGGGGGTCTCTGTAAGGTCTGTCTGCTTTAGGGGGGTTTCTAGGGTCTCACTTCATAATGGAGGGGTCTATTTAGGGTCTGACTGTATAAGGGGGCAGGTCTGAGCAGGCGAGGTGGATTTTCCGTTGTATATTGTGGCTGAATGTTCCTCTTTCCGCACACTTCCTGGTTCGGCGGCTGCACCTGGATTGCAGTTCGGGCCTTTGCGTTCACACTCATGGCGTGTTCGAACGCACGCAACACATTTACAGGAGCGATGGTGCAAGAAACGGTGCAAACCTCCATCACGGGGCTATGAGATGGGCATAAAACACACCCCGTGGCATGGTCAGGGCGGATAGAAGAGGAGGGCCTGAGACTGATGGGTGTTAGAATCCGCAGCGTCCTCCCTGACTCTCCAGCCCAAGCCGCTCGATTTTATGTCAGTGCCTCTTCATACCATTCCAGGTGCAAGATGTGTCCGCGTTCCTCTCCAAGCTCGGCTGCGATCACAAACGCCCCGTCAAAGTCCTCTGCATTTTTGGCAACACCGGAGACGGCAAATCTCACACTCTCAACGAGACGTTTTTTGGGGGAGCCGAGGTCTTCCGGACGTCCCCGTCTCAGGTCTCCTGCACGATGGGAGTGTGGGCGGCCTACGACCCGGCACTGTCTCTCGTTATCCTGGACACCGAGGGGCTCCTGGGGGCCTCGGACAAGCAGAACCACAGGATGCGTCTTCTCCTCAAGGTCCTGGCGGTGTCCGACCTGGTGGTGTACAGGACCCGGGCGGAGAGACTCCACAATGACATGTTCCAGTTCCTGGGAAACGCCTCCAAGGCCTACCTGAGGTTCTTCACCCCGGAGCTCAAAGCCTTGTCCAGTCGATGTGGCCTGGAGGTAACGCTCTCCAGCCTGGGGCCGGCCCTGATCGTGTTCCACGAGACCTCGCGGACGGACATTCTGGGTCACGGTGAGTAACTGGAGAACATCCTGAACCTGAGCGTTCGTTCAGCCCCCCCAAAAAATGAATTTACTCATTAGGTTGGGGGGTAGTGGGTGCAGCTTACACTGCTTTGAGGTTCAGTGACAAAAGGGTGTCGAGTCATTGTATCACATGTTTGTATGGATCACCCAAAAACTCTGACCCCGGATACCATTTTACGACGCCAGGACAAGTGTAGCTTCCGATGCTCGCAGATAAAGTGGTCCTTCACCCCCTCCATTAAAAAGCAGTGAGTCTACCTATGACAGAGCCTTTCCTCAGCTGTAGGTGAAATCTCCTTTCCTTGGGTCTCAGAAGCTGAATTTTTGTACAATCCTGTTACTGATCAGATTAGCAGCACTGCCAGGACAGGCTCAGCTTCCAGGCCTTACAGATATAGCGTCTTCCTCACCTCCTGTCGCCCAGTTTTGTACACTTGAAGATCCCTTTTCTCAGCTGTAGGAGAAATCTCCTTTTCGCAAGTCTCAGCTGAACGTTTGTACAGTCCTGGTAATGATCAAGTTAGCAGCACTGCCAGGACAGGCGTAGCTTCCAGTGGTTCTTCAATTCCCATTGTCCAATAGGGAATTAACCTGTTAAACCACCCATAAAGAACCCCTTCCTTTGCTGTAGGTGAAATCTCCTTTTCTTGAGCGTCGACGGCTGGAAATTTGTACAGTCCTGCTAATGATCAAATTATCAGCACAGCCTGGACAGTCCTCAGTGCTCACTGGCACAGCGGTTTCTCACCTCTTGTTGTCCAATAGTGAGTCACATGTCTATTAATCTACTGTGATGCATCCTTCCCTCTGCTATAGGTGAAATCTCCCTTCCTTGATTCTAGAAAGCTGAACCTGTGCCCTTTTACACTCCTGACACAGACTCTCCTTTCCGTGAGTCCCGAAGGCTGATTTATTTTTTATTTTTTTCCTTGTCATTTTGGACAGTCCTGTTAACGAACAAGTCAGCACCCGTGGATATTCTCGTTGAAGGCACGCGTACGCTTTCCGTTTTCTTCCTTTACAAATCTTGACACTCCCGCTGTGTGTTTCAGGCAGTAAAACTCCAGGACAGGCAGAGAAGGAACTCCAGAAGCGTTTCCATGACCTGGGGACCCCCGCCGAAGCCTTCAGCTCCCTCTGCTACGTGGGGGTGAAGTCCGTGGTGCCCCCCACCGATTTCTCTCCGTTGCAGGAGGTGGTGAAGAAGCAGGTGATGGACACGTCGACGCGATCGTCGCGGCCCCCGGCGCACGTGTTCAGCGCTTTGCAGGTACATGGCGGGGCAGTAAGTGGGGATTTTGGAGGACGCTGACCCGGGGGCTCTCACGACTCGTCTTAATATATGCATTTAGGACTGTGCATCAGGGCTGCCAAACTTGGCCCCCCCCCCAGAGGTCGATGCCTACAATTCCCAGAATTCTTCAATGCAATAGATAGCCAGTAGACGATCATATAGCACCGCGGGTTTTTTTTTTGTTTGTTTGTTTTTTTTGTTGTTTTTTTTTTTTTTGTTTTTTTTTTGTTTGTTTGTTTCGTCCCGTGTTTTTTTTTTTCCCGAGTTGTTCAGTTTAATTGTTGGATCACTTCGGTTTGGATCCGATTTATTATCATTATTGAAACGCTGTTTGCAAAAAAAAAAATACGGTTTAAGAAATTTTTAATAAAAATGGGTATTTTTTTTTTTTCTTAACAATGCAACTTACTCTAGGTTTTAGGCTCGGGTCAGATGAGCGCATTTTGTACGGACTGTGCGCCCGTGCAGTACGGACGCACTTTTTGACGGAAGACGCAGTAGTGGCCACACAGTCCGTTTTTGGGACTTTTTATTTTTGACGGATGTAGCAGGGAAAATAAATTAAAATGTAAAAATTTTGTCCGTCAAAAATGCTGGGCGTGTAAATGCCGGACGTGTAAATGCCGGGCGTGTAAATGCCGGACGTGTAAATGCCGGGCGTGTAAATGCCGGACGTGTAAATGCAGTCCGTCTGACCACGTTCCATCACTCTCCCACAAAGCTATGCGGACGTGGCGCACTCCGCACGTCTGTTCTAGTGGATTTACGTTCTTGCCTAACTTGCGTCCGTTTGCCGCGTCCGTTGTGCGTCCGCAGTTCTGCGCGGATGTACTTCATGTGTGAGTCTCTATTGATCATTATTGTATGCTGCCACAGACGTTAAAACGACGTGATCAGTGCGCTCGGCTGACACGAGCCTAAATGTTAAAAGAATCTCCCTTTTTATTACTTTGAAGTCATTTCGTTACATTTTCATTCGGGTTTTTCTTTTTTTAATTTTGTTACATTTTTCTCGTTTCGGATCATTCTTGTTCCTGTTTGATATCGTTTTGGATCATTTTCGAATTGTTCGGCCATTATTAAGGGCCATATTCCAATGTTGGTGCTAACTTAACCAGAGCTGCTGTAAACTTAAATCCTCCATAGACTAGAATGGCTCTGGGAAATATATATATATTTTTTTAGAAAGGATTTTACCTGGAAGGATACATTGATATTTCTCTGGTTTTCAGTATGTCCTGGGTGGCGAGTATGTAGCGTTAGGTGTCTTGCCCAAGGACACTTACTGGAGAGGTGCTCTTGCTGGGATCGAACCCATGTCTCCACAGGCTCTCTCCACGCAGAGCAGTGATGTTACCTCTACTCCACCCGGCCGGTTAGTTTACATCAGCTCTGGTTAAGTTGGCACCAGCTATGTAATATGGCCCTAAGTTTTTTGGAAACGAAAAAAAAAATATATAACAAAAATACAAATCTCGGACAAAAGCGAAATTTTGACGATACGAAATGCACATGTCTAATAGCCAGGGAATCATGGGAGTTGTAGTCTGGAAACCTCTGGGGGGGGGGCGGAGTTGGACGGCCCTGCTGTATGTCAGCAAGTGATACAAAGCGTGATGTTTTAACCCTGTGTATGCTGACTTAGGCTGGGGTCAGACGAACGCAGCGCGAACGTGCGTTTATTTATTTATTTATTTTTCTTGACTGATATACAATAAACAAATAGAAAACAAAACCATATAATACAGTACATTATCTTAACAAAACATCTTAAACTGAAAAATATTTGAGGTCCCCTCATTTTTAACCCATTCAGTCATGACACGTATAATTAAAACAAACCACGCGATCACAGGACATTGAAACACACACACAAAAAAAAAAGGAAACGCGCGTTTAGCCGCATTTTATTACGGCCGCGGTAGCAGCAAAGGACGTCCAACACAGGCCCACACACGAAAGTTCGGCCGCGCAACGCAAGCGGCAAACAAACGTATTTTGCAAGAATGTCGGACTGCACAGAGTGCGCTGCGTCCACTAGCGGCGTGATTTGGAGACGTCAGACCCTGCTCATATCCGGCCAACATAACGTCCAGACACCCAAAGTTTCCTGGTTTGGATCCGTATGAAATCACGCACGAAAATGCGCATCATATGACCGCTATCGCGTATTCCGTGAAAAAGTACGTCCATTCGTTCGGACGCACTTTTTTACGGACGATGCGAAAAATGCGTTCGTCTGACCCCAGCGTTATTAGTGTTGTGTGACATTCTGCGCGTGTCGCGATGTGTCACGGGAACCTCTAGCAGTAAAGATGGCGGCCGGGATATGGCGCTCTCGCTGCGTTACGCTCTACGCGTCTGTCTTTCCTTTCAGAGGCTGAGCGAGCGTTTCTCGGATGACATCCCTGAGGGTCAGATCCACGTGACGTCCTTTTTCCCAGACGAGTACTTTACCTGCTCCCTGCACTGCCTCAGCTGCCGGTGAGTGCGAAAAAATATATATATATATCTCTATCAAACAATCCTCAAAAGACACGACGTGTGCAGGAACGGATTTCACTGTAACACAGTAGGCACAGATATCTGGAGTGTCGCGCCCCCCCCCCTCCCCATTGCTAGATAAGGGGGCACTTCTCTCTGTAAATCTAAATTTTAAAAAAAAATTACCGTTTTCTAAAAAAAAAAAAGAAAAAAAGAAAGAATTAAAAAAAAAAGGGGGGGGGTTTCAATTAAATAAAAAAAAATTCACATTATTTTATATTTTAGTTTTTTTTTATGGAGAACGATTCCAACCGCAGGAGGTGCCTTTCTCTGTAAATTTAAAAAAAAAAAGTGATTAAATAAATGTGGAGGAAAAAAAACCCAGTAACTTTATTTTATTTTTTTTTTCTTTTGAGGAGAATTTTTTTTCTTATTTATTTATAAAGTTTTTTTACCAGGAAGGATACATCGAGATTTCCCTCGTTTTCACAAAGTAAGGTGTCCATTGCGAGTGGGGGGGGAGGGGTCTTTGCTCTGTTAAAATAAATAAAAGCTGAACGTGTACGTTAAATAATTTTTTTAAAACTTTTTTAAAATTTTGTTGGAGTATATTTATTTTATTTATTTATTAACAGAACAAGGCACCTCCCCCCCCCCCCCCCCGTGGTGGGCACCTGTAGGCATATGCCTAATTGTAAATCCGGCCCTGCACATGTGTACATTGTGTTTCTGCACGTTTCCCTGTAAATACGTTGCCCTTTAAATGTTGCAATTGTCCAGTATCGCTACGGCAACAGTGTAGCAGCATCAGGGCTTTACTGCTGAGCTATTTGGGGGGCTACAAAGGGTCCCTGTCCTGTGACACCCCCCTTCCACATCATTAGAGCCCGGGGGGAGCAATTTCAACCACTCTTAGCCAAGCCTGGCAATGGTCCATATCATAAAAGGAAGCATGATGGGAGATGTAGTTCTGAGAAATTCCAGGTGATCGTCATTGACCTAGAGCAGTGATGGCGAACCTTGGTAACCTAGGTGTTTTTTTGAACTACATGTCCCATGATGCTCAGTCAATCCGCAGCACATCGCGTCCATCGTCTCTGCAGCTTTTCCCTGTGTGTTTATTTTTTAGATCACGCTGCAAAAACAGAATGAACCACCTGAAGGACGGCGTTCCCCACCAAGCGGACGGTCTGTGCCAGTATGCCCACGAGTACAGCAACAAAGTGCTGATCTGCAGGGTGAGATATATGGAGGGAGAGCAAGGAGGGGGGGCGAGGGAGAGCAAGGAGGGGGGCGAGGGAGAGCAAGGAGGGGGGCGAGGGAGAGCAAGGAGGGGGGCGCGAGCGAGAGCAAGGAGGGGGCGAGAGCGAGAGCAAGGAGGGGGGCGAGCGAGAGCAAGGAGGGGGGCGAGCGAGAGCAAGGAGGGGGGCGAGCGAGAGCAAGGGGGGGGCGAGGGAGAGCAAGGAGGGGGGCGAGGGAGAGCAAGGAGGGGGGCGAGCGAGAGCAAGGGGGGGCGAGGGAGAGCAAGGGGGGGCGAGGGAGAGCAAGGAGGGGGGCGAGCGAGAGCAAGGGGGGGGCGAGGGAGAGCAAGGGGGGCGAGGGAGAGCAAGGGGGGGCGAGCGAGAGCAAGGAGGGGGGGCGAGCGAGAGCAAGGGGGGGGCGAGGGAGAGCAAGGGGGGGCGGAGGGAGAGCAAGGGGGGCGAGGGAGAGCAAGGGGGGGCGAGGAGAGCAAGGGGGGGCGAGCGAGAAGCAAGGGGGGGCGAGCGAGAGCAAGGGGGGGGCGAGCGAGAGCAAGGGGGCGGAGCGAGAGCAAGGGGGGGGCGAGGGAGAGCAAGGAGGGGGGCGAGGGAGAGCAAGGGGGGGGCGAGGGAGAGCAAGGGGGGGCGAGGGAGAGCAAGGGGGGGGCGAGGGAGAGCAAGGGGGGGCGAGGGAGAGCAAGGGGGGCGAGGGAGAGGCAAGGGGGGGCGAGCGAGAGCAAGGAGGGGGGGCGAGCGAGGGAGAGCAAGGAGGGGGCGAGGGAGAGCGAGGGGGGGGCGAGAGGGGGCGAGGGAGAGCGAGGGGGGGGCGAGGGGGGCGAGGGAGAGCAAGGGGGGCGAGGGGGGGCGAGGGAGAGCAAGGGGGGGCGAGGGGGGGCGAGGGAGAGCAAGGGGGGCGAGGGAGAGCAAGGGGGGGCGAGAGAGAGCAAGGAGGGGGCGAGGGAGAGCAAGGGGCGAGGGGGAGCAAGGGGCGAGGGAGAGCAAGGGAGGGCGAGGGAGAGAAGGGGGGGAGGAGAGCGAGGGGGGGGCGAGGGAGAGCGGAAAGAGCGGAGGGGGCGAGGGAGAGCGAGGGGGGGCGAGGAGAGCGAGGGGGGGCGAGGGGAGCGAGGGGGGGCGAGGGAGAGCGAGGGGGGGCGAGGGAGAGCAAGGGGGGGCGAGGGAGAGCAAGGGGGGCGAGGGAGAGCAAGGGGGGCGAGGAGAGCGAGGGGGGGGCGAGGGAGAGCAAGGAGGGGGGCGAGGGAGAGCAAGGAGGGGGGCGAGGGAGAGCAAGGAGGGGGCGAGGGAGAGCAAGGAGGGGGGTGAGGGAGAGCAAGGAGGGGGTGAGGAGAGCAAGGAGGGGGTGGTGGGGGGTGAGGGAGAGCAAGGAGGGGGGTGGTGGGGCGAGGGAGAGCAAGGGGAGAGAGGGGGGGGGGCAGGGAGAGCAAGGAGGGGGGGCGAGGAGAGCAAGGAGGGGGGTGAGGAGAGCAAGGAGGGGGTGAGGGAGAGCAAGGAGGGGGTGGTGGGGGGTGAGGGAGAGCAAGGAGGGGTGGCGGGGGGCGAGGGAGAGCAAGGGGAGAGGGGGGACGCGAGGAGAGCAAGGGGGGAGAGGGGGGACGCGAGGGAGAGCAAGGGGAGAGAGGGGGGACGCGAGGGAGAGCAAGGGGAGAGAGGGGGACGCGAGGGAGAGCAAGGGGAGAGGGGGGGGCGCGAGGGAGAGCAAGGGGAGAGAGGGGGACGCGAGGGAGAGCAAGGGGAGAGAGGGGGGACGCGAGGGAGAGCAAGGGGAGAGAGGGGGGACGCGAGGGAGAGCAAGGGGAGAGAGGGGGGACGCGAGGGAGAGCAAGGGGAGAGAGGGGGGACGCGAGGGAGAGCAAGGGGGTTGTGTGGGGGTGTCATGTGTAAATAGTTCTCGCGTCACTTCACTCTCGTGTTTATACAGAGATGCTATGAGGAGGGCCGGGAGGTGGTCGTGGTTCCACAAACTGTGGCAGCGTCTGATAACCAGTGGTTAGGTCTGGCAAAGTTCGCCTGGTCAGGGTAAGATCCGCTGCGGGTGTTTTGGAGAATATTTTGTTGATGTGTCACAATATTAAAGAAGTAATAATCATCGACCGCTCTCTGCGTCTTCGCTCTCTGCGTCTTCGCTCCCTGCGTCTTCGCTCCCTGCGTCTTCGCTCTCTGCGTCTTCGCTCTCTGCGTCTTCGCTCTCTGCGTCTTCGCTCCCTGCGTCTTCGCTCCCTGCGTCTTCGCTCTCTGCGTCTTCGCTCTCTGCGTCTTCGCTCCCTGCGTCTTCGCTCCCTGCGTCTTCGCTCCCTGCGTCTTCGCTCCCTGCGTCTTCGCTCCCTGCGTCTTCGCTCCCTGCGTCTTCGCTCCCTGCGTCTTCGCTCCCTGAGTCTTCGCTCCCTTTGTTTCGCTGCTCTCTGCGTCTTCGCTCCCTTTGTTTCGCTGCTCCCAGCGTCTTCGCTCCCTTTGTTTCGCTGCTCCCAGCGTCTTTGCTCCCTTTGTTTCGCTGCTCCCTGCGTCTTCGCTCCCATTTGTTTCGCTGCTCTCTGCGTCTTCGCTCCCTTTGTTTCGCTGCTCCCTGCGTCTTCGCTCCCTTTGTTTCGCTGCTCCCAGCGTCTTCGCTCCCTTTGTTTCGCTGCTCCCATTTGTTTCGCTGCTCCCTGCGTCTTCGCTCCCTTTGTTTCGCTGCTCCCAGAATCTTCGCTCCCTTTGTTTCGCTGCTCCCTGCGTCTTCGCTCCCATTTGTTTCGCTGCTCCCTGCGTCTTCGCTCCCATTTGTTTCGCTGCTCCCAGCGTCTTCGCTCCCTTTGTTTCGCTGCTCCAGCGTCTTCGCTCCTTTGTTTCGCTGCTCCCAGCGTCTTCGCTCCCTTTGTTTCGCTGCTCCCAGCGTCTTCGCTCCCTTTGTTTCGCTGCTCCCAGCGTCTTCGCTCCCTTTGTTTCGCTGCTCCCAGCGTCTTCGCTCCCTTTGTTTCGCTGCTCCCAGCGTCTTCGCTCCCTTTGTTTCGCTGCTCCCTGCGTCTTCGCTCCCTGCGTCTTCGCTCCCTTTGTTTCGCTGCTCCCTGCGTCTTCGCTCCCTTTGTTTCGCTGCTCCCAGCGTCTTCGCTCCCTTTGTTTCGCTGCTCCCTGCGTCTTCGCTCCCATTTGTTTCGCTGCTCCCTGCGTCTTCGCTCCCTTTGTTTCGCTGCTCCCTGCGTCTTCGCTCCCTTTGTTTCGCTGCTCCCTGCGTCTTCGCTCCCATTTGTTTCGCTGCTCCTGCGTCTTCGCTCCCTTTGTTTCGCTGCTCCCTGCGTCTTCGCTCCCATTTGTTTCGCTGCTCCCAGCGTCTTCGCTCCCTTTGTTTCGCTGCTCCCAGCATCTTCGCTCCCTTTGTTTCGCTGCTCCCTGCGTCTTCGCTCCCTGCGTCTTCGCTCCCTTTGTTTCGCTGCTCCCTGCGTCTTCGCTCCCTTTGTTTCGCTGCTCCCAGCGTCTTCGCTCCCTTTGTTTCGCTGCTCCCTGCGTCTTCGCTCCCATTTGTTTCGCTGCTCCCTGCGTCTTCGCTCCCTTTGTTTCACTGCTCCCTGCGTCTTCGCTCCATTTGTTTCGCTGCTCCCTGCGTCTTCGCTCCCTTTGTTTCGCTGCTCCCTGCGTCTTCGCTCCCTTTGTTTCGCTGCTCCCTGCGTCTTCGCTCCCTTTGTTTCGCTGCTCCCTTTGTTTCGCTGCTCCCTTTGTTTCGCTGCTCCCTTTGTTTCGCTGCTCCCTTTGTTTCGCTGCTCCCTGCGTCTTCGCTCCCATTTGTTTCGCTGCTCCCTGCGTCTTTGCTCCATTTGTTTCGCTACTCCCTGCGTCTTCGCTCCCTTTGTTTCGCTGCTCCCTGCGTCTTCGCTCCCTTTGTTTCGCTGCTCCCTGCGTCTTCGCTCCCTTTGTTTCGCTGCTCCCTGCGTCTTCGCTCCCTTCGTTTCGCTGCTCCCTGCGTCTTTGCTCCCTTCGTTTCGCTGCTCCCTGCGTCTTCGCTCCCTTTGTTTCGCTGCTCCCTGCGTCTTCGCTCCCATTTGTTTCGCTGCTCCCTGCGTCTTCGCTCCCATTTGTTTCGCTGCTCCCTGCGTCTTCGCTCCATTTGTTTCGCTGCTCCCTGCGTCTTCGCTCCCTTTGTTTCGCTGCTCCCTGCGTCTTTGCTCCCATTTGTTTCGCTGCTCCCAGCGTCTTCGCTCCCTTTGTTTCGCTGCTCCCTGCGTCTTCGCTCCCTGCGTCTTCGCTCCCTTTGTTTCGCTGCTCCCTGCGTCTTCGCTCCCTTTGTTTCGCTGCTCCCAGCGTCTTCGCTCCCTTTGTTTCGCTGCTCCCTGCGTCTTCGCTCCCATTTGTTTCGCTGCTCCCTGCGTCTTCGCTCCCTTTGTTTCGCTGCTCCCTGCGTCTTCGCTCCCTTTGTTTCGCTGCTCCCTGCGTCTTCGCTCCCATTTGTTTCGCTGCTCCCTGCGTCTTCGCTCCCTTTGTTTCGCTGCTCCCTGCGTCTTCGCTCCCATTTGTTTCGCTGCTCCCAGCGTCTTCGCTCCCTTTGTTTCGCTGCTCCCTGCGTCTTCGCTCCCATTTGTTTCGCTGCTCCCTGCGTCTTCGCTCCCTTTGTTTCGCTGCTCCCTGCGTCTTCGCTCCCATTTGTTTCGCTGCTCCCTGCGTCTTCGCTCCCTTTGTTTCGCTGCTCCCTGCGTCTTCGCTCCCTTTGTTTCGCTGCTCCCTGCGTCTTCGCTCCCTTTGTTTCGCTGCTCCCTTTGTTTCGCTGCTCCCTTTGTTTCGCTGCTCCCTGCGTCTTCGCTCCCATTTGTTTCGCTGCTCCCTGCGTCTTTGCTCCATTTGTTTCGCTACTCCCTGCGTCTTCGCTCCCTTTGTTTCGCTGCTCCCTGCGTCTTCGCTCCCTTTGTTTCGCTGCTCCCTGCGTCTTCGCTCCCTTTGTTTCGCTGCTCCCTGCGTCTTCGCTCCCTTCGTTTCGCTGCTCCCTGCGTCTTTGCTCCCTTCGTTTCGCTGCTCCCTGCGTCTTCGCTCCCTTTGTTTCGCTGCTCCCTGCGTCTTCGCTCCCATTTGTTTCGCTGCTCCCTGCGTCTTCGCTCCCATTTGTTTCGCTGCTCCCTGCGTCTTCGCTCCATTTGTTTCGCTGCTCCCTGCGTCTTCGCTCCCTTTGTTTCGCTGCTCCCTGCGTCTTCGCTCCCATTTGTTTCGCTGCTCCCTGCGTCTTTGCTCCATTTGTTTCGCTGCTCCCTGCGTCTTCGCTCCATTTGTTTCGCTGCTCCCTGCGTCTTCGCTCCCTTTGTTTCGCTGCTCCCTGCGTCTTCGCTCCCATTTGTTTCGCTGCTCCCTGCGTCTTCGCTCCCTTTGTTTCGCTGCTCCCTTTGTTTCGCTGCTCCCTGCGTCTTCGCTCCCATTTGTTTCGCTGCTCCCTGCGTCTTCGCTCCCATTTGTTTCGCTGCTCCCTGCGTCTTCGCTCCCTTTGTTTCGCTGCTCCCTGCGTCTTTGCTCCCATTTGTTTCGCTGCTCCCTGCGTCTTCGCTCCCTTTGTTTCGCTGCTCCCTGCGTCTTCGCTCCCTTTGTTTCGCTGCTCCCTGCGTCTTCGCTCCCTTTGTTTCGCTGCTCCCTGCGTCTTCGCTCCCTTCGTTTCGCTGCTCCCTGCGTCTTTGCTCCCTTCGTTTCGCTGCTCCCTGCGTCTTCGCTCCCTTTGTTTCGCTGCTCCCTGCGTCTTTGCTCCCATTTGTTTCGCTGCTCCCTGCGTCTTCGCTCCCTTTGTTTCGCTGCTCCCTGCGTCTTCGCTCCCTTTGTTTCGCTGCTCCCTGCGTCTTCGCTCCCTTTGTTTCGCTGCTCCCTGCATCTTCGCTCCCTTTGTTTTGCTGCTCCGAGTCTTCGCTCCCTTTGTTTTGCTGCTCCGAGTCTTCGCTCCCATTTGTTTCGCTGCTCCCTGCGTCTTCGCTCCCATTTGTTTCGCTGCTCTCTGCGTCTTCGCTCCCTTTGTTTCGCTGCTCCCAGCGTCTTCGCTCCCTTTGTTTCGCTGCTCCCTGCGTCTTCGCTCCCTTTGTTTCGCTGCTCCCTGCGTCTTCGCTCCCTTTGTTTCGCTGCTCCCTGCGTCTTCGCTCCCTTTGTTTCGCTGCTCCCTGCGTCTTCGCTCCCTTTGTTTCGCTGCTCCCAGCGTCTTCGCTCCCTTTGTTTCGCTGCTCCCATTTGTTTCGCTGCTCCCTGCGTCTTCGCTCCCTTTGTTTCGCTGCTCCCAGAATCTTCGCTCCCTTTGTTTCGCTGCTCCCATTTGTTTCGCTGCTCCCTGCGTCTTCGCTCCCTTTGTTTCGCTGCTCCCAGAATCTTCGCTCCCTTTGTTTCGCTGCTCCCATTTGTTTCGCTGCTCTCTGCGTCTTCGCTCCCTTTGTTTCGCTGCTCTCTGCGTCTTCGCTCCCTTTGTTTCGCTGCTCCCTGCGTCTTCGCTCCCTTTGTTTCCGGCTTCCCTCATTGTTGTTCCTGTACCCGCGCTCCTCCAGGTACATCTTGGAATGCAGAGTATGTGGCATCATCTACCGGAGCAGGCAGTACTGGTACGGCAACCGGGACCCTGACGGCTCACTGGTGCGACAGGAGGTTCGGCACATCTGGTGTGAGGTACAACATGTTAATGCCATCTGTTTACCCGGGTTGTGGGAGACTAATGTGAAGTCACGGATCTCTGCGCAGGGCGTCCTCCCGTCTGTCTCTGGATCTCTGCGCAGGGCGTCTTCCCGTCTGTCTCTGGATCTCTGCGCAGGGCGTCCTCCCGTCTGTCTCTGGATCTCTGCGCAGGGCGTCCTCCCGTCTGTCTCTGGATCTCTGCGCAGGGCGTCCTCCCGTCTGTCTCTGGATCTCTGCGCAGGGCGTCCTCCCGTCTGTCTCTGGATCTCTGCGCAGGGCGTCCTCCCGTCTGTCTCTGGATCTCTGCGCAGGGCGTCCTCCCGTCTGTCTCTGGATCTCTGCGCAGGGCGTCCTCCCGTCTGTCTCTGGATCTCTACGCAGGGCGTCCTCCCGTCTGTCTCTGGATCTCTGCGCAGGGCGTCCTCCCGTCTGTCTCTGGATCTCTACGCAGGGCGTCCTCCCGTCTGTCTCTGGATCTCTGCGCAGGGCGTCCTCCCGTCTGTCTCTGGATCTCTGCGCAGGGCGTCCTCCCGTCTGTCTCTGGATCTCTGCGCAGGGCGTCCTCCCGTCTGTCTCTGGATCTCTGCGCAGGGCGTCCTCCCGTCTGTCTCTGGATCTCTGCGCAGGGCGTCCTCCCGTCTGTCTCTGGATCTCTGCGCAGGGCGTCCTCCCGTCTGTCTCTGGATCTCTGTGCAGGGCGTCCTCCTGTCTGTCTCAGTATGGCTGCATGGGGGGGGGTGTCCTCCTGTCTGTCTCAGTATGGCTGCATGGGGGGGGTGTCCTCCTGTCTGGCTCCAGTATGGCTGCATGGGGGGGGGTGTCCTCCTGTCTGTCTCAGTATGGCTGCATGGGGGGGTGTCCTCCTGTCTGTCTCAGTATGGCTGCATGGGGGGGTGTCCTCCTGTCTGTCTCAGTATGGCTGCATGGGGGGGTGTCCTCCTGTCTGTCTCAGTATGGCTGCATGGGGGGTGTCCTCCTGTCTGTCTCAGTATGGCTGCATGGGGGGGTGTCCTCCTGTCTGTCTCAGTATGGCTGCATGGGGGGTGTCCTCCTGTCTGTCTCAGTATGGCTGCATGGGGGGGGGTGTCCTCCTGTCTGTCTCAGTATGGCTGCATGGGGGAGTTGTCCTCCTGTCTGTCTCAGTATGGCTGCATGGGGGGGGGTGTCCTCCTGTCTGTCTTAGTATGGCTGCATGGGGGGGTGTCCTCCTGTCTGTCTTAGTATGGCTGCATGGGGGGGTGTCCTCCTGTCTGTCTCAGTATGGCTGCATGGGGGGGTGTCCTCCTGTCTGTCCCTGGATGGATTAATACCTCGTGCGGTTTTCTCTGTAGGAGGACGCCTGCTCTGCGGAGCAGCACAATGCAGCACAGCGCGTCCTGGATGGCGTTAACTTGGTCATCCAATCGGTGACAGACTACAGCGCCGGACCCAAAAACATGGTCACGGCCTGGCTGACGGACCGCGTGGCCCCGGCGTATTGGAGACCCAACGCAGAAATCACGGTAAAGTCATATTCCCCCCCCCCCTTATATACCTGAAGTGGGTCCAAGTCCCTGGAAACGGAGGGGACAACCAGGCCATTATTGTTACTAAATGCGTCGTTAAATTATACGCCCCTCCCCCCACGCATTGCCCCGGATCCCAGCTGAGACACATATTGCCGTCGCGGCGCGGCCGTTGCAGCAGGTTACTGTACATTAAATCTGTGGCCGCCCGGGGACTAACGTGTGATTCCGGGGTCGCTCGTTATTCTCACCTCGAGCCCCACATGTTTCTGTACTACATGTCCCATGATGCTCTGCCAGTCTAAAGCGTAACTAAGCATCATGGGACACGTGGTTCTCAAACATATGGAGTGCCAGCGGCCGCCGTTACTGGTCTAACAGATTTTGCAGCGTCTTACCGGTCGGGTGGTGCAGTGCTGCGTACAGCCGTGGCCGCCCTAATCTCGCGTCTCCTCCTCTCTTCTTCCGCAGGTTTGTCATGGCTGCCGGAGACCCTTCGAGCTGGCCGAGCGGAAGCATCACTGCCGCGCCTGCGGGGAGGGCTTCTGCCACGACTGCTCCAACCGCACCATGCCCGTCCCAAAGAGGGGCTGGGGAGAGACCCCCGTGCGAGTGTGTAACACGTGTCACCGGGCAGGATCCGCACGGGGTGAGTACGGCCGCCGGACAACAAAAACCACAGGCTCTATTAACTTCTTCGCGCAAACGTTAACGCGTGCGCAAAAACGCATTGACGCGAGGGGCAAAACCCTTTGCGCAGAGCGTCGTATTACAATGTCCGCGCAAAAAATGCACGTTAACGTCTACCGCGGGTGAACCTGCGCGAACCCTTTGCGACCGTAATGTACTGCGTGCGTCCTATACTTAACATTGTGAGCGCAAATGCGTTTGTGCGCTGCTACGCGGGTGGTATTACAATCTATGCGCAACATTTAACGCACAGCGTTCGAGCGCATAATTTTAACATCTTTTAAAAGCTGGTGTTAACGGCAAATCTGAACGTCCTGGCTGAAACCAAATACACCAGCCCGAAAAAACCAATACAGCAAAGTATAGTTACACATTCTACACATACCCAAACAATAAAATGGAGACATTGTGCGTGTTTTTATTATTGCTGCAGCATGTATACACAGATTTACTTTGACAGGCGCAAAAACTGAACGGGAGACAATTGTGTTTTTTAATTCTGATTGGCTGAATCGCGATAAACGCTCGACCCACTGATTTCTGCGGGCAGCGTCATTGCGCGCACGTTTTTGCGCGTCGTTTTTATGCGCGTTCTTGTTTGACGTATGAAAAAATTCGCTCGGATTGGAATACCTGCGTTATTTTTCACGCGTTAACGCTTCGTGCAAAAACAATAGCGCTGCGCTTTTGCGCGATGAATTTAATGGAACCCCATGTGTTTTCAAAACCGATTCCGGAATATTCTTAAAGGTTTATTCGCTAAACTCTGAATTTGCCGGTGGATTTCACTGTATCTGCGACTTCAGGGCAATTTGTCTTTTAACGAAGCTGTCAATTCATCAAATACAGGAGAACTGACAGCGAAATACCCGGCATTTCACCGCAATTTGGCGGCACCGAAATTGTCCCATATAAAACTATTCACAACGCGCCAAAATTGCAGCGTCACGATCTGATTTCGACGATTTCGACAGGTTTAAAAAGGCAAATCTAATAGGTTTTAATATTTTAATGTAATAAATGGAATCTCTTTATTTAAGGACAGTTTGTTATTATTTTTTAAAAGACTTTGGGCCCTATTACAATCTGCGCAAAGACGCTCGCGCAGCGCGTGAATTTTTGCGCGAAGCGTTAAACGTTAACGCACGTAAATTAACGCCGGTATTACAATCTGCGCGCATTTTTTTTCATACGTTGAAAAATTGCGCGCGTAAAACGGACACGCAAAAACACATGTTGCACGCAGAAATCAGTGTGCGGACTGTTTTTTTTTTTTTTTCACGCGATTCAGCCAATCAGAATTAACGTGAGACAATTGTCTCCCGTTCAGTTTTTGCGCCTGTCAAAGTCAATCTGCGCATATATGCTGCAGCAATAATAAAAACACGCACGACGTCTCCATTTTATTGGTTTGGGAATGTGTAACTATACTTTGCTGCGGGTTTTTTTTTAGGCTGGTGTGTTTGGATTCGGCAGGTTGATAGAATTCGCCGTTAGCTTTTAGGAGTTGCTAAAATTATGCGCGCAAAGGCTGTGCGTTACAAACTGCGCATAGATTTGTAATACCATTCCGCGTAGCAGCGCACAAACGCATTTGCGCTCACAATTTTAAGTATAGGACGCGCGCAGTACAGTAAGCTCGCGCAGCGTTCGCGCAGGTTCACCCGCTGTAGACGATTACGCGCGTTTGTTGCGTTGACAATGTAATACGACGTTCAGCGCAAAGGGTTTTGCCCCTCGCGTTAATGCGGTTTTGCGCACGCGTTAACGTTTGCACGAAGTATGTAATTTTTTTAACAGCCCAGTTTATTATTTTTTAAGACTTTATTATTTAGAAACATTTTAATACATTTTTATTGATTTTTAAACACCTATTGGGAGAATAGGAATTTTTTATTTTTGTGTGGAATTCGCTGAAGCAATTGTGACGCAATTTGGGGCTTTTCGCCACAGTCCGATAACTGCTTAAGCGACTCTATTTTGGTCGGAATACGGTGAATAGTGAGTGCAAGGTATTTCCGTCAAATGGAATCTCCGGAATTGTGATCAATTTCGGTGCTTTGTGAATAGACCTCATTGTGTTTCTTTGTAAACAGAGACTTGTTGCCCCGCAGGTCCGTCGGTGTCTGAGGATGATGGGAACAGCCTGTTACCCCGCAGAGTAACGGAGATCGCCCAGAGCTCGCTGGACAAGGCGTCCTCCATCATGGAATATCCCCTGGGTAACGCGTTTCGCGTCCTTCTCCATCCATACCCGTGCAGGGGGGGGGGCTGAATGCCGAGCAGGGGGAAAATAAAAAAAGAGTATTATTCACCAATATAAATCCTTTTCAGGGGTTATTGTTAAATCCTCCCAAATCCTCAGAAATGAATATTTTGATACAGAATTTATTCCTCTCCCAGATCAATAAATATAATGATCCCCCGAGGTCGTGTCTGATCTCCCCCCCCCCCAGGTGATCACTAGGCTCCCCAAAATATTCCCTGGCCTCCCCCAGACCTGGAGACCTCCTCGTCTGTACATTCACTGTCAGGGCATGTGTTAAAGTCAGCGCTGATAACATCCTGCTCCACTGAAATGAAAAAATGAATATTCTGCAAACCTGAAGGAAAACTCTATTTAAAAAAAAAAAAAAAAAAAAAGGGAGGGGGGGTTGCCTTTTTTTTTTTTTGCCCTGAAATATTTGGCAGATCCTGTTGACAGTCTTTGCACTTGTATTTTGTTTTTATTTTACACCCCTTCTTTATTTTATTTATTTATTTTACGCCCCCTTTTTTAATAATTTTTTTCTCCCCCCCCCCCCTTTTTTTTTTTTTGTATTAATAAAATATTGTGTATAATTCGCCGAACATCCTGTATTCTAATAGCGGAACGTCAAAAATCCAAACCGGTAATTTTATCATTTTTTAAGAATTCCATAAAAATACACCGCCCCTCCCCCATTACCACGTTTTATGTCCGGTTTAATTTTGTGCATTCATTGATTGATTTATTTATTTTTAATCCATTTACAGGCTTCGTGAAAGACGCGGCGCGCCCCAACTACTGGGTGTCCGACCACGACATAGTCAGCTGCCACGGCTGCAAAAAGCCCTTCAGCCCCAAGATGTCCAAGCACCACTGCAGGGCGTGCGGACAGGGGTTCTGCGATCTGTGCTCCAGGGGCCGTCGCCCCGTCCCCTCTCACGGGTGGCATCACCCCGTCCGGGTCTGCGACGCCTGCAGCAGGAAAAAAGAGGATCTGTGACTTGATGCGCGGCAGAGGCAATCGGGCTGGATCGGGGCAGAACTTTGTGTAGCATTGTAAGGACCGAGTCCGAGGTAAACTCCCAAAATCCTTAAGGGAAATCCTAGTGATTAATGGAGGAGTTAAACTGCGCTACGTCTGCTGCCGGAACCACCTTAACTCCTCCAAATAATGCTATTTATCCTGTTATATTGTGACCCTTCTAGGGATTTTTAAAGATATATAGGTTCATATAAGATGAAGATCTCCATAGAATAAGACCTTTCTGACCCCCCCCCCCGTGTGTCAGCCCCTCCCCCTCCTCAGGACACTCGCGTCTTCGCTGCCGTGTAGCTTTTTGATATTTTTTATTTTTTATCCACTTTAGCAGTAATTTTACTAATGATCTTTTGCTGAGCAAAGGTTTTATATTGTAACAGCCCCTCACCCTCTTTTAACCCCCCCCCCCATTGAGGATTCCCCAGAAGATTTACCACGTCCGCCACATTGTATCCCGACCAGGGAATTAACGAACGGGATATTTCCACTGTGAAAGGTGGATTTCTGGAGATCTGATCCTTTGCACAGGTCTATAAGAGACCAAATATTCTGTATAGAGCTGGCCGGGGCACCCCAGAACTACGTGTGCCATGATGCACAAACACCCTTAACCTTTTCACTGCCAGCATTGTTTACTGGGCTCTTGTAGGAGCCTGGAATCACGTATACTCAATGTTGCACCAAATTGCAAGATTAATTTTGTATACATTAAACAGATGTACAGCGTGGATTTGCCGCTGAACAAGCGTACAGAATATCAGCATCACTGACTCCTGACACACACTGAGTGGAGCTCCTACAGCAGCGATTGACAGCGTCTGTGCTGACCTGTATTGAGTGTCAGTGCTATAGCGTTCACTCTGTGAACCACACTCACTCACATCCCACTCAGCCACTCTGTGAACCACACTCGCTCACATCCCACTCAGCCACTCTGTGAACCACACTCGCTCACATCCCACTCAGCCACTCTGTGAACCACACTCGCTCACATCCCACTCAGCCTCCCTGTGAACCTCACATCCCACTCAGCCACTCTGTGAACCACTCACTCACATCCCACTCAGCCACTCTGTGAACCACTCACTCACATCCCACTCAGCCTCCCTGCTTGCACCACACTTGCTCACATCCCACTCAGCCACACTCGCTCACATCCCACTCAGCCACCCACTCGCTCACATCCCACTCAGCCACTCTGTGAACCACTCACTCACATCCCACTCAGCCTCCCTGTGAACCACACTTGCTCACATCCCACTCAGCCACACTCGCTCACATCCCACTCAGCCACACTCGCTCACATCCCACTCAGCCACACTCGCTCACATCCCACTCAGCCACTCTGTGAACCACTCACTCACATCCCACTCAGCCTCCCTGTGCACCACACTTGCCCACATCCCACT
This sequence comes from Leptobrachium leishanense, assembly GCA_009667805.1. Lineage (NCBI taxonomy): Eukaryota > Metazoa > Chordata > Amphibia > Anura > Megophryidae > Leptobrachium > Leptobrachium leishanense. The sequence continues at coordinate 190,073 of RXON01001834.1, read as the reverse complement.
CAGCCACACTCACTCACATCCCACTCAGCCACACTCGCTCCACAATCCCACTCAGCCACTCTGTGAACCACACTCACTCACATCCCACTCAGCCCCCTGTAACCTCACATCCCACTCAGCCACTCTGTGAACCACTCACTCACATCCCACTCAGCCACTCTGTGAACCACTCACTCACATCCCACTCAGCCTCCCTGTGCACCACACTTGCTCACATCCCACTCAGCCACACTCGCTCACATCCCACTCAGCCACACTCGCTCACATCCCACTCAGCCACTCTGTGAACCACTCACTCACATCCCACTCAGCCTCCCTGTGCACCACACTTGCTCACATCCCACTCAGCCACACTCGCTCACATCCCACTCAGCCACACTCGCTCACATCCCACTCAGCCACACTCGCTCACATCCCACTCAGCCACTCTGTGAACCACACTCCCTCACATCCCACTCAGCCAACCACCTCTGTGAACCACACTCACATCCCACTCAGCCACTCTGTGAACCACACTCACATCCCACTCAGCCACTCTTGGAACCACACTCACATCCCACTCAGCCACTCTGTGAACCACACTCACATCCCACTCAGCCACTCTGTGAACCACACTCACATCCCACTCAGCCACTCTGTGAACCACACTCACATCCCACTCAGCCACTCTGTGAACCACACTCACATCCCACTCAGCCACTCTGTGAACCACACTCACATCCCACTCAGCCACTCTGTGAACCACACTCACATCCCACTCAGCCACTCTGTGAACCACACCTCACATCCCACTCAGCCACTCTGTGAACCACACTCACATCCCACTCAGCCACTCTGTGAACCACACTCACATCCCACTCAGCCACTCTGTGAACCACACTCACTCGCATCCCACTCTGAACCAGACTCACATCCCACTCAGCCACTCTGAACCACACTCACTCACATCCCACTCAGCCACTCTGTGAATCACACACTCACATCTCACTCAGCCATTCACACTCTGAACCACACACACTTACATCTCATCCACTCTGTGAACCACACTCACTCACATACCACTCGAACACCCTGCAAGCACTGTGAACCACACTCATTTTATTTAAGTCTACAGTATTGAAGGGGTTAAGGCTGGCTATGCATCAGGGGACACGCAGGTATAAAATTTCTAGAGGTGGGGGGGGCCAAGGCTGCCCTTATCTGCCCCAGCCTAATATGAAGCGTCCGGTATGTTTCATGTCCCCGGCTCTCAGCAGGCGGATTAACTGGTGATTTACTGATCTGAGCCCGGCCTGGAGAGGGGAACGTGCAAAAAATTAAAATAATTGTATTTTCTATGAATCGCTGCCCTGGCCGCATCCGGTTTAAAAATGAAACCTCGGCCGTACGTGGTGTTTTTCATGAACCCGTCTGGTGCTGGGTGCTTGCCGAGGTTTCTAATTCAGGGGGAAAAAAACCACTTTTTGTTTTCCCCCTTTTCTGGAATGATCAGACCTTGAAGATCACACGACATTCCCAGAATCCATCAGGACTGATCACGATGGAGATACCAGGTAATTATGGTGCCGTCTACCGTAGACCTTGATGTATCTGACGTCAAAGCGGCGCAGCGCCCGGCTCCGTCTGTCATTTCTCTAATTGGTTATAACTGAATTGTAGTTTTATATAAATTCTTTTTATCTTGTCTAATACATGATTTCTACAGTGTCTCCCTGTTGTGCAACTTCTTTATCAACTTCCAGTGAGAAAACACAACTCCTCGTTACAGCTCTCTCCCCTCTGGCACCAACATTCCCTGCGGCAGCACCAGGGCCGGACTGACCATTAGGGCATTGCCTGAGGGCCCTGGTATAGGAGGGGGGCCTGGGCAGGATTCCCAGGGCGATGTCATGAGGGTGCTAAATAAAAGTTATCTGGCTGGCACCTCATACAGTTTGTTCTCCGGAAAACCACTTGTCTCCCTCACATAAGCGGAGAGCCTCCAGTGTGTAACGAGCGATAGAAGGGCCCCCTACTGCTGGAAAGGAGAGGCAACAGGAGGGATGGTGTACATACTTCCATCACACTCAGCCAACCACACACTCACCTGTACCTCATTCATAACATATCATGTTCAATCTCAATTTACGCCGCAATCCATGACAATCAATAACACATTGTCAACTCACTCAAGCAACACATTATTCGTAATCCCATCACATTCAGCCAACCTCGTGGTCACTCCTATCCCACTCAGCCACTGAATTTCATAGGTTTTAATGGAATATCTTAAGTTTTTTGGAGACCATTTTTTTTTTAAAAAAAAAAAACACTTTTTTTATAAGACCTTATTTTTAAAGGACCTTTTTTATTAAGACACATTCTTTACTAATGTGTAAGACTTCTTTAATTTCGGCAGAATTTAGCCCATCGTCCAATAATTGCTTGGGCGATTCCACTGACGGTGCAACACAGTGACCATTAAGGCTGGGGTCAGACCAGCGCACTTTTTTAACGTGCGTTCTGGCGCACTTAATTACGGCCGCACTAGCAGCAAATGACGGCCAATATACGAAGTACGGTCGCACGAAAGTCCGGCCGCGCAACGCAAGTGGAAAATGAACGCATTTTTTCGAGAACGCAGAACCGCTAGTACGGACGTACAGAGTGCGCTGCGTCGGCTAGCGGTGTGTGTGCGTGATTTGGAGACGTCAGACCCTGCTCGTGTCCGGCCAACATAACGTCCAGACGCAAAAAGTTTCCTGGTTTGGATCCGTAAAAAAAATCACGCACGAAAATGCGCATCGTATGACCGTTTTCGCGAATTCCGTGAAGAAATCCGTCAATGCGTTCGGATGCACTTTTTTACGTTCGCGTGTAAAAATGCTTTCGTTTGACCCTAGCCTAAATTCACTGTGTTTCAACGAAATGGAATCTCAGAAATGAAAAGCACCGAAATTGTGTTCAATTTCAGTGCTTTGTGACTAGACCAATAGGATTGCATTAATATTACAAAACCTATAGCGATTATTTAACGCCTAATAATAAACTTCCCACCCACCCGGAGCATAAAGATGGGCAGTGAGAGGAGGCAGCCTGCGCTATTACAGCCCTGCTCAGATTTTTTTATTAAAATAATCTTCTTTTTGAGGCTGGTTCAGGTATTTTTTATTACCGTGCTATGAATGTAGGAACATTTAAATAATAAAAAGAAAATAATTCATTTTAATATTTTTTTTATTGAAAATTGGCATAAAGTGTCGGTGCAAAATATCACAACGTAAGACAATGGCAGCGCGTTTATACAAACAACAACTTTGCATACAGGGTATGTGGAACCCCCCCCCCCCAAAATAAATTACACATATTCTACAGACACTGTATTCAGATTATCCATGGCTTTTCACTATTAGTCTGTAACTCAATATCAATCCCAACACCTAAACCGTAAATTCACTCCCTGCTGACACGAGTCTATAGAGAACAAGTCCTTTAAGAAGTCGATGGAAGCCTGAGCTGGCAGTTAGTCCACCTCCTCGACGTTGGGCCCTGCACTGCTTCCCTGCCGGGCCTGAGCTCCACAGCTGGATCCTGGCATACCACCCTGGTACAATTTGGTTATAATGGGCTGGCACAACTTCTCCAGCTCTTTCTGCTGGTGGGAATATTCCTCTTTCTCTGCCAGTTGGTTGTTCTCCAGCCAGGAGATGACCTGCGTACACTTCTCAGAAATGGCCTTCTTGTCCTCATCGCCGAGTTTCCCCTTCATGTTCTCGTCTTCCACCATGCTCTTGATGTTGTAGGCATAGGACTCAAGGGAGTTCTTGGCTGCGATCTTCTCCCTTTGGACATCGTCATCAGCCTTGTACCTGTCGGCTTCCTGGACCATCTTCTCAATCTCCTCTTTGCTCAGACGACCCTTGTCGTTAGTGATGGTGATCTTGTTCTGCTTGCCAGAGCTCTTGTCCACAGCTGACACATTAAGGATGCCATTGGCGTCAATGTCGTAGGTGACCTCGATCTGGGGCACCCCACGAGGAGCTGGCGGGATGCCGCTCAACTCAAACTTGCCCAGAAGGTTGTTGTCTTTGGTCATGGCCCGCTCGCCCTCATAAACTTGAATGAGGACACCAGGCTGGTTGTCAGAGTATGTGGTGAAGGTCTGGGTCTGCTTGGTGGGAATGGTGGTGTTGCGTTTGATGAGGACAGTCATGACCCCACCAGCTGTCTCCAGGCCTAGGGAAAGAGGAGCCACATCAAGTAGAAGCAAGTCCTGCACGTTCTGAGACTTATCTCCCATCAGGATGGCAGCCTGTACAGCAGCTCCATATGCCACGGCCTCGTCGGGGTTAATACTCTTGTTCAGGTCGCGTCCGTTGAAGAAGTCTTGCAGCAGTTTCTGCACCTTGGGGATTCGCGTGGAGCCTCCCACCAGGACAATCTCGTGAATCTGAGACTTGTCCAGCTTGGCGTCTCTCAGGGCCTTCTCCACAGGCTCCAGGGTTCCTCTGAAGAGGTCCGAGCACAGCTCCTCAAAGCGGGCCCTGGTGACGGAGGTGTAGAAGTCAATGCCCTCACACAGGGAGTCAATCTCAATGCTCGCCTGGGTGCTGGAGGACAGGGTGCGCTTGGCTCTCTCACAGGCAGTCCTCAGTCTCCTCAGCGCACGCTTGTTTTGCGTAATGTCCTTCTTGTGCTTGCGCTTGAATTCATCCACAAAGTGGCTGACCATGCGGTTGTCAAAGTCCTCTCCACCGAGGTGAGTGTCGCCAGCCGTGGCCTTCACTTCAAATATTCCGTCGTCGATGGTGAGGATGGACACGTCAAACGTGCCACCGCCCAGGTCAAAGATCAGGACGTTGCGCTCGCCGCAGGCTGCCTTGTCCAGTCCGTAAGCGATGGCAGCTGCCGTGGGCTCGTTGATGATCCTTAAGACGTTAAGCCCTGCAATAACGCCGGCGTCCTTGGTAGCCTGGCGCTGGGAGTCATTGAAGTAAGCGGGCACGGTGATGACGGCGTTGCTGACTGGGTGTCCCAAGTAGGCCTCGGCTGTCTCCTTCATCTTCACCAGCACCATGGAGGAGATCTCCTCGGGGGAGAAGGTTTTCTCCTCTCCTTTATGCTCCACTTTCATCTTGGGCTTTCCGCCATCGCTCACCACCTGGAAGGGCCAGTGCTTCATGTCCGATTGGACCACAGTGTCGTCGAACTTTCTGCCGATCAGCCGCTTGGCATCAAAGACCGTGTTCTGAGGGTTCAGGGCCACCTGGTTCTTGGCGGCGTCTCCGATCAGCCTCTCGGTGTCGGTGAAAGCCACGTAGCTGGGGGTAGTGCGGTTTCCCTGGTCGTTGGCGATGATTTCCACCTTGCCGTGCTGGAAAACTCCCACACAGGAGTAGGTGGTGCCCAGGTCAATGCCGATAGCGACTCCTTGAGGGGCCATTCTGCCGGATCTGCGCTGTGTATAGAGTGCGAGCTCTTGGGAGTTCTCTTCGCTCTGTAGTGAGTGCAAGCTCTTCTCTCTGGCTGTGGTGCTGGATGCTGTGGCTGCTCAGGGATGCTGGCTGTGGTGATGCTGTGGATCTCTTCCTCCCTCTGCTCTCCTCAGAGTTCTATTCAGTCCACCTCCTGCTTCCAGTATTTATCCAGTGCAGCTCTGAAGTCGAGAACGTTCTCCACCAATCACAGCGCGGTCCTCCTCAGGCCTCTCGGTGTCTGCTAGTAACCTTCCCGAACTTTCTCGAGTCCTCTTCGTTCGTTCAACCAATGAGCGCTGTGCTCCGCTTGGGGAACCTTCGCGATATTTCCAGGTGCCCGCTCCGCTGCCCAATCGCTGGCTTCGGCATGGTCATGACGTCACCAACCTCTAGTTGCTGCTGGAACCATCTCTGCAAAGGCGGGAGCCTTCCGGTTGCTCGGCCAATGAGCGCAGAGCTGTGAGGGGAGGGGGCGTGCCCCTGCGAGCGCTAGTGCTGCTGGGGCGATCCTGAAGATTCTCGAAGAGTCAAACGTCTTGGTGATGCAGCTCTCTGGCGCACAGAGGGTTAATGCAGCTCTCTGGCACCTAGAAGGTTAATGGCCAGGATAATCTCAAGGTGATGCAGCTCTCTGGCGCACAGAGGGTTAATGCAGCTCTCTGGCACCTAGAAGGTTAATGGACAGGAGAATCTCAAGGTGATGCAGCTCTCTGGCGCACAGAGGGTTAATGCAGCGCTCTGGCACCTAGAAGGTTAATGGCCAGGATAATCTCATGGTGATGCAGCTCTCTGGCGCACAGAGGGTTAATGCAGCTCTCTGGCACCTAGAAGGTTAATGGACAGGAGAATCTCATGGTGATGCAGCTCTCTGGCACACGGGGTTAATGGACAGGAAGGTGATGCCGTTCCCTGATCCACACAGGGTTAATGGAAAGGAGGCTCAGACGCAGCTGTCTGGCACCGAGAGGGTTAATGGACAGGAAGGTCGTGTAGTGCTGCCAGTTTCTGGCACACAGGGGGTTAATCCTGAGGATGGGTCAGTACATGAGCTCTGAGGATATCTGATAAATTGTTGTGGTACACAGAGGGTTAACACGAGGCTCACAGCAGGTTAATGAAGATTCTAGGAGGGATACGGAGTAGCTCATGTTTCAGGCACACCGGGGGTTAACATGTATTGTAATGGTTATTAGTGTCTTTGTGTTCGTGTATGTGTTTTGTCGGTGCCTGCATGCGAGTGTTTCTATGTATCTTTTGCCTCTGTGTGTGTGTCAGAGTCTGTCATTGCATGTGTGTCACTGTCTTGTCATTGTGTATGTCACTGGTGTATTGTCATTGCATGTGTGTGTCACTGTATCTATTGGTGTATTGTCATTGCATGTGTGTGTCACTGTTGTTGTGTGTCATTGCATGTGTCTCGTCATTGTGTCTGTTGGTGTATTGTCATTGCATGTGTCTTGTCATTGTGTCTGTTGGTGTATTGTCATTGCATGTGTCTTGTCATTGTGTCTGTTGGTGTATTGTCATTGCATGTGTCTTGTCATTGTGTCTGTTGGTGTATTGTCATTGCATGTGTCTCGTCATTGTGTCTGTTGGTGTATTGTCATTGCATGTGTCTCGTCATTGTGTCTGTTGGTGTATTGTCATTGCATGTGTCTCGTCATTGTGTCTGTTGGTGTATTGTCATTGCATGTGTCTCGTCATTGTGTCTGTTGGTGTATTGTCATTGCATGTGTCTCGTCATTGTGTCTGTTGGTGTATTGTCATTGCATGTGTCTCGTCATTGTGTCTGTTGGTGTATTGTTATTGCATGTGTCTTGTCATTGTGTTGGTGTATTGTCATTGCGTGTGCGTGTGTGTGTTAATCTAAGAGACAAAGGTCAAACAGCCAATAAAATATAACCTTTATTGAAAATAAACATAAAACCACCTATACAAACATATACACAATACACGTGACTACACAGATATACAACAGACAAAAATAAAGTAACTGAGCACAAAGGACATGTATATAAAAAAACAATATAGCAGGTAATTTCTCCAGCTCTCAACAGAAAATCGTTCAGATTGTGATGTTTTGTGCTGTATTAGGGTTTATTCCCTGTTGTCGAGTCGAGTAGCCGTAGATGTTCAGTAAGGAGTGATCTCCGCTGCTCTGTATTGTGGCTTATACTTTATACCTCATTAGGGATTTTTTTTTTTTGCAGCTCACTGTGTCTTTTGGTCATTGTGTATGTGGGTGTTTGTCATTCTGTCTGTCTGTTGTTGTATTGTCATTGTATGTGTCTGTCGGTGCCATCATATGTGTTCTTGTCACAGTGTGTATTGTGTACATATTCTGAGTGTGTCAGTGTGACCTTTTCTTCTTTATATGCGACAATCTGGTGAACCTGTATCATTTTATCTGAAGGGTAGGAGCTCGTGATGAGACGACCATGAGTCACAGTGTTTGTGTGTGACAGCGTTTGTTTTATATTTGTCACGTCATGGTGTTTAAGAGGTGGCTGTTTTTGGGACCTTGCAGCTCCTGTGTCTGCTATCAGGGACGCGCTAAACACTGATGGCGTGCATGGGGGACACCACGAGGGAAACCCTTATCAACAAAACAAAAAGCATCGTGGAACGTCTGTTTTGCCCCAAACCACCTGCATGTTCCCCGGCGTTCCTGGGACAACAGGCTGTGCGTACACAAGACAAAATCCGAACGTTATGGAATAACAGGTGAAAGCATCATACAGGGTTATTCAAAGAGATTGGAAAAGTCACTGCACGTTCGGTGACTTTTCGTTCTCTTCAATTCGGTGCAAATCTGCGATCCCATTTTGGCTACCCTGCGGTGTATTCAGCAAGCACCACAGGGCTGTCAAAGTGCAGGAAAAACCTGGCGAATGCACGCCGAAAACCCACAAAAACATCTGGATTAACCCGTCGAAGACACCGGAAAAACGCGAGCAGGAGCCGATCACACGCAGCAAAGCTGCCGGAAAAAGCCGACACCGCAGACAAATGCAGTGAATAAATTAGGAAAACAGTTTGTGTGAATGTTTGAAAAGTGAAACGCTGTTTGCAAAGAAACTACTGAGCGAAAATATCTGAAATTTACATATAAAATCCAATGAATGATAATAAAGAGGGCTGTTACAGAAAAAATAAAGTAAAAAAAAGAAAAACTGACTTTTTTAAAAAAACACAGAAAAATGCTTAAAGAGACTTTTTGCTGCAGAATTTTATAATGAACGGTTTATTAGATATTGAATTAAAACGGGAATATTTTTAACATTGAAGCCTATGGGATTCTCCTGAATAAACCTGTCGAAGTAAACCACCGAATGACAGGGCAATTCGGCAGCTATTCACTGCTGGTTTGTGTTCTCTGAATAGCCGAAGCAGTGCTTTTTCATGGGGATTTCACTGCCCTCGAACAGGCACCGTATGTGCAGGCAATTCGCCAGGATTTGGCATATTGCCTGCTCTCTGGATAGCCAAATGGCCAAGAAAGGTAACCTTTCTCCAGCCATTCGGATCTCTTTGAATAACCCTAATAGGGTTGCCAGGTCGGCCATGTTTTCCCGGATACATATTTCATGCAGAGGGGGAGCACAGGGAAAAGTACAGCCCTGCACCATGGTTTATTAATATGCTGCAGGAAGGAAATCAAGGCAGGTCACCTGGGATTCCTTTTTGATTTCTTGCCTGTAGCGAATGGATTATACATGCTGCAGGGTGGCATTTTTCATGCACTGCCAATCAGCATGAATACATTATTATGCCGGCTATTGAATACAGAGATGTAGTGTATGCAGCCGCCCCGCAAACGCACCTTCTTAAACTTACTACACTGTATAACTCATTCTGCCGCTTTGTGCTACAATGTAACTACACGACCCACCATTGCGACATGTTAAAAGAGCTAAACTGGCCATCGCTGGAATCTAGACGCACCCTACACCTTTCCAACCTGGTGTTTAAGGCCCGTGTCAGACGAACGCAGTGATCACGTCTGTGTTGCCGCACAGTGTAACGTGCATCGTAGCATAGAAGCATGAGCAATAGAGACCCACACACTAAGAGCGTCCACACCGAACTGCACACGTAAAACGCACGTGGCAAATGGATGCAAGTTAGGCAAGAAAGTAAAACCGCTAACACGGACGCGCAGAGTGCGCCACGTCCGCCTAGCGTTCTGTGTGAGCGATGATGAGACGTCAGACGCAGCGCATTTGCAACGTCCAGCACCTTGACGCACAAAATGCCTTTTCATATCCTTTTTCATATTAATTTTGTTCCCCATATTTCCCTTTTTTTCTACATCCGTCATAAAAATTGGACTGTGTGGTGTCTACAGTATCTTCCGCCAGAACGTCCGTCCGTTGTGCAGACACGCAGAGTGCGCTCAGACTGCATTCGTCTGACTCTAGCCTAATAGATTTTCTGGGAAGCTGCCACCCTACCTGAATAGACTGCTTCCCCCAGCAGTTCCCTCATCCTATAACCTCCGATCCAGGACCAGCACCTTACTTGCAATACCACAATACAAAAAGACAGTGGCTCGGTCCTCATTAACCTACAGAGCACCACAATTATGGAATAACCTCCCAGACACCATCAAATCTTCCTCCAGTCTAAAGTCCCTTAAGGCCTGTGTCAGATGAACACAGTGATCTGTGTTGCCGCACAGTTAAGGCTAGGGTCAGACGAGCGCGTTTTCTACGGACTGCGCCAATGCAGTACGGAGGCACTTTTTGATGGAAGACGTAGTAGTGGCCACACAGTCCGTTTTTGTGACTGACGTTATTTTTGATGGATGTAGGAGGGAAAATAAATTAAAATGAAAATACATTTTGTCCGTCAAAAATACTGGACATATAAATGCAGTCCGTCTGACCACGTTCCATCACTCCCACACAAAGCTTTGCGGATGTGGCGCACTCCGCACTTCCGTTCTAGCAGTATTACGTTCTTGCCTAACCTGCGTCCGTTTGCCACATGCTTCCGCACTTCTGTGCGGACGTACTTTGTTTGTGGGGCTCCATTTACCACAATTGTATGCTATCACAGACGTACTTATGTGCGGCAACACGGACGAGATTACTGAGCTCGTCTGACCCCAGCCTTAACGTCCGTCGTAGCATAGAATCACGATCAATAGTGACCCACACCCGAAGTACGTGCGCACTGAACTGCTCACACACAACGCACGTGGCAAACGGACACAAGTTAGGCAAGAACGTAAAACCGCTAGACGGACGCGCAGAGTGCGCCACATCCACGTAGCGTTGTGTAAGTGATGAGATGTCAGACGCAGTGCATTTGCGACGTCCAGCACCTTGACACACAAAATGGCTTTTCATATCCTTTTCAAACTTTTATCATTTTTTATATTAATTTTATTTCCCATAGTTCCCTTTTTTTTTCTACGTCAACAAAAACAGACTGCGTGGTGTCTACAGTATCTTCCGTCAGTACGTCCGTCCGTTATGCACGGACGCAGAGTGCGCTCAGAATGCGTTCATCTGACATTAGCCTAGAGATCTCTATTAATATACCTCAATACAGAATGTGCTTGTAAACATGTAACACAGTGACTATATACAGAATGCACCTGTAAACATGTAACAGTGACTATATACAGAATGCACCTGTAAACATGTAACATAGTGACTATATACAGAATGCACCTGTAAACATGTAACAGTGACTATATACAGAATGCGCCTGTAAACATGTAACACAGTGACTATATACAGAATGCACCTGTAAACATGTAACACAGTGACTATATACACAGAATGCACCTGTAAACATGTAACACAGTGACTATATACAGAATGCACCTGTAAACATGTAACACAGTGACTACAGTTGTGTTCAAAATTATTCAACCCCCAATGCTGTAAAGGGTTTTAGGGAATTTAGTGTACATTTGTAATTGTATTCAGAATGAAATCCTACAAGGACTTTTTAAAGAACCATATGCAACTAAAATGACATCAATTGGTTTTGTAATACAGTAGTAAATGTTTCTTTTGTGAATTCTTCATTGACACAATTATTCAACCCCTTAAAGACTACCACTCTGAAGAACTGTAAGAACAGAGGCTTTGACCCCTGTATGGTGTTGGGTTTATGGAACCCAATGGCAAGCCGAAGGAGGAGACCAGAAGGAATATGATTGGTTAAACTTTACTGAAGGCAACAAAATATAAGTCCAGAATAAAGTAATGTAAAGTTTCTTTTGACAGAAATAAAAGTCCAGAACGAAGAGTTGTAAGGATAAATAAGTACGGTTGCAATCTTGGAAATAGTCCAGGGATAGAGGTATGCCGAGAGGTGGAACTGGTACTGCGATGGCAATCTTGAATATGGAAGCGGAATGGAGCTGTACCGTGGTGGCAGGAACAGAAGCGGAGCTGTATCGTGGCAGCAGGAGCGGAAGCAGAGCTGTACCGTGGCAACAGGAGCGGAGCTGTACTGTGGCAGCGGGAACCGGAGTGGAGCTGTACTGTGGCAACAGGAACCGGAGCGGAGTTGTACCGTGGCAACAGGAACCGGAGCGGAGTTGTACCGTGGCAACAGGAACCGGAGCGGAGCTGTACTGTGGCAACAGGAACCGGAGCGAAGTTGTACCGTGGCAACAGGAACCAGAGCGGAGCTGTACTGTGGCAACAGGAACCAGAGCGTAGTTGTACCGTGGCAACAGGAAGCAGAGCGGAGTTGTACCGTGGCAACAGGAACCAGAGCGGAGCTGTACTGTGGCAACAGGAACCGGAGCGGAGTTGTACCGTGGCAACAGGAACCAGAGCGGAGTTGTACCGTGGCAACAGGAACCGGAGCGGAGTTGTACCGTGGCAACAGGAACCAGAGCGGAGTTGTACCGTGGCAACAGGAACCAGAGCAAAGCTGTATCGGCAGCAGGAACGGAAGTCAGAATCCTTTTAGAGGAACACGAAGGGGAACCACTGGGTAACGTGGTGTAACCACAGTATAACCTGGTTAGTGAAATGGAGAAGGCGGCAGGTTTAAATAGGGTTCAAGGAATCATACGAACACCGTTCACCTGGGACTCGCAGGTGGAATGGGGATACCTGAGTGCTAGGTAAATTAATTGGTGGTATACGAGGATCTCCAGTGCAGGTGGGGTGCAGTACCTTAACTTGACCAGCAGAGGGTAGAGTACCTAGGTCTTCATGCTCTAGGATGGACGATCGCGCATGCGCGCCTGCCTTCTGCTCAGACGGATCGCGGAGGCGGCGTGGGACACATCCTGGCTCTCCTCCCTCGAGCTGCAGGCCGGAACCAGGGAGCGACGCGCCACGAGGGACCTCAGGTGAGTTTGTCAGGCGTCTCAACATGGCGGCCGCGGTCCGACCGCGGCGCGGGGCATTACAAGAACAGAGGTTCATTCAAGTGTTTTCAATCAGGTATTGAAAACACCTGTGGATGTCACGGAGCAGCAATAAAGCATAATAAGCACCAATTAGGCAGCTTTAAAATGACTGTGATACTCAGCTCCTTCTAGACATTTACTGGTGTGGTTACAAACATGGTGAAGTCAAGAGAATGGTCCAGGAAGACAAGAGAAGAGGTGATTACTCTTCACAGGAAGGGCAATGGCTATAAGAAGATTGCAAAGATGTTAAACATACCAAGAGAGACCATAGGAAGCATCATTCGCAAATTCAAGGCAAAGGGCACTGTTGAAACGCTACCTGGTCGTGGCAGAAAGAAGATGCTGACTTTGACTGCTGTGCGCTACCTGAAGCGTAGAGTGGAGAAAAGTCCCCGTGTGACTGCTGAGGAACTGAGAAAAGATTTGTCAGATGTGGGTACTGAAGTTTCAGCTCAGACAATACGGCGCACACTGCGTAATGAAGGCCTCCATGCCAGAACTCCCAGGCGCACCCCCTTGCTGTCTCCAAAGAATAAGAAGAGTCGACTGCAGTATGCCAAAAGTCATGTGGACAAACCACAGAAGTTTTGGGATAGTGTTCTGTGGACAGATGAAACAAAATTAGAACTGTTTGGGCCCATGGATCAACGCTATGTTTGGAGGAGGAAGAACAAGGCCTATGACGAAAAGAACACCTTGCCTACTGTGAAGCATGGCGGGGGGTCAATCATGCTTTGGGGCTGTTTTGCTTCTGCAGGTACAGGGAAGCTTCAGCGTGTGCAAGGTACCATGAATTCTCTTCAGTACCAGGAGATATTGGATGACAATGTGATGCAGTTCGTCACAAACCTGAGGCTTGGGAGACGTTGGACCTTTCAACAGGACAATGATCCCAAGCATACCTCCAAGTCCACTAGAGCATGGTTGCAGATTAAAGGCTGGAACATTTTGGAGTGGCCATCGCAGTCACCTGACTTAAATCCGATTGAGAACCTCTGGTGGGACTTAAAGAAAGCAGTTGCAGTGCGCAAGCCTAAGAATGTGACTGAACTGGAGGCTTTTGCCCATGACGAATGGGCGAAGATACCCGTAGATCGCTGCAAGACACTTGTGTCAAGCTATGCTTCACGTTTAAAAGCTGTTATAACTGTAAAAGGATGTTGTACTAAGTACTAAGATTGAATGTCACTTGGGGGTTGAATAAAACTGATAATGATGTGAGCACAGAAAAGACATTTGTGCTTATTTCATTATAAATGTTATGTTATATTTGTCTGACCTACACGTGCCTCTTTGATTTAATTGTAAGCAAGATGATGAATGATCAAAATCAATGTCAAATTGGCCAAAACACTCAATTTCAGTGGGGATTGAATAATTTTGAACACAACTGTATATACAGAATGCGCCTGTAAACATGTAACACAGTGACTATATACAGAATGTGCCTGTAAACATGTAACACAGTGACTATATACAGAATGCGCCTGTAAACATGTAACACAGTGACTATATACAGAATGCACCTGTAAACATGTAACACAGTGACTATATACAGAATGCACCTGTAAACATGTAACACAGTGACTATATACAGAATGCACCTGTAAACATGTAACACAGTGACTATATACAGAATGCACCTGTAAACATGTAACATAGTGACTATATACAGAATGCGCCTGTAAACATGTAACACAGTGACTATATACAGAATGCACCTGTAAACATGTAACACAGTGACTATATACAGAATGTGCCTGTAAACATGTAACACAGTGACTATATACAGAATGCACCTGTAAACATGTAACACAGTGACTATATACAGAATGCACCTGTAAACATGTAACATAGTGACTATATACAGAATGCACCTGTAAACATGTAACATAGTGACTATATACAGAATGCACCTGTAAACATGTAACATAGTGACTATATACAGAATGCACCTGTAAACATGTAACATAGTGACTATATACAGAATGCACCTGTAAACATGTAACGCAGTGACTATATACAGAATGCACCTGTGAACATGTAACACAGCGACTATATTTGCTACATATTTATTTTCTGGGTTAATCTGTATATTTGTGTTTTTAATATCTTGCATTTTATTACTTTGAATTGTTACAGTCGTTACAGAAATTCAATGTTCTTGAACCCAGGAGATACTGTAACTAGAGAAATCTCAATGTATCTTCCTGGTAAAATACTTTATAAATAAGTCAGTGTCCAGGAAAACATGGCAGACTTAGGACTGACATGAATGCAGTGGAGATGCTACGGCCTGACCTGAAGAGGGCGCCATGCACCTACAACAACCCGGAAATATGCATGGACAAACCGATGTGAAGGTGAAATGGTTCATACTCCATCCCCAGTGGACGTATAACTGTTAAAAGCGCCCTCTGCTAAGCAAGGGTCCTCAAGTTACTGATTCTAGGGGTTCACTTACATTTGCCATCGTTTCGATAAATGTAGAAGGGGTCGTGCGTTATTAGAGCAGAGGCATTATTAAGAATCTGTGAGTGAGGGGGGCCCAACAAAAGTTTTTTTCTAAAATATACACCCGCTAATCATTTCAAATGGGGGGGATCAGGCCTGCCCTTTGGGACACCAGGGAATTTCCCGGTGGGCAGTGACATATGGGGTCGGTAAAATCACCTCTCCCACCAGGAAACACATTTTATCCAGCAGGGTTTCGCACACCCTCTGCAAAATAAGGTAAACAGAAAACGAGGCAAAATGTTTTATTTTTAATTAGTTTATGGAAATGGCCAGCTGAGAGAAGGGGGGCCCGACCAGTGATTCAGTAAAGGGACCCCAGATTTCTGATGGCAGCCCTGTCTACAGCGATCTATGTATCTATAGCTATTTCTGTATCGATCTGTCCCTATGTATCCATATCTATTTATATAACTCTGTCTATATGTATTTACTGTATATATCCCATATGTATCACTGTGTCTGTCTCTGCGCACAGTGAGTATCTTTGTCCTTTCACGCATATTCCCCGGCTCTCCGCACCTCGGGGCACGTGATGCAGCCGGTTGGAGGATGCTGGACAGATGTGATTTTGCCGTCGGATGGTTTTGCAGGCGCAGATCGCTCCGGCGTGGAAGAGAAGGAGCCCGGATACGCTTTTCGAATTATGCGTAAACGTAAAGGAATAACTGGAAAACCATAAACCATGCCCCAGGTAAAATGAAGATATGTGAGCAGAGGGGGGGGGGGCTCCCAGTGTGCCCCCAGAGCCCTGATTAGGTCTCTTGCTACACTTTTAGAAACTGAAGTGGAATCAGGCTGGAAGCTGGCCGCCAATATAAGCCAGGCGGCCATCTTGTTCAGAATATTGGTTCACTTGAAAATAACTAGGTAGGTTTTAGCTGAAACTAGAATGAAGCATACGTAGAAATTTAGGAATGTGTTAGATTAGCAGAAAAGCAATTAAAACCCTGAGAAAGATCTTGGCTGTTCCTGGCACGAAGGGACAGAATGAGGAATGGATACACCAAGGTCATAGAGGCCCGCTGAGAGACAAAGGGAAGCATAGAAGATAGACCAGGTGTTAGCTGCAACAAATAAGTATAGGCGTTAGGGAGGCGAGCATAGCCCGGACTGAATGTAAGAACTAATCATGATCTGTCGAAACTAACATGAAGCTTGCCAATTTACGGCCAATTTAATGGAATGTCTTTGTAATCGACCAAGGGAGGTATTAACCCACGTGGGGTGGGATAGTGTCACCGGGAGGTGGGTTAATTGGGATGTACCTAATTATGTATTTGGGGTATAAGATTTTATGTCACGGTGAGTTCGACGCTCACTCTTTGCGATTCAATCCTGTGTGAGCATTTGTGTGACGACACAAATAAAGTTTGCCTTTCCTGAAGAGACTCGTGTTCAGACAATCCTTGCTCGTGTCCGGTCCGGCCTCGTCCCGAGTGAACCTAGCAGATTCCGATTACAAAACTACTAAACTGGATCAAGATAATTACATTTTATATTGTCCAGATCAGAGCTGTCCAACTCCGGCCCCCAGATACCTCTGAACTACATCTCCCATGATTCCCTGGCATCTACATCTATGTTTATATATATCTGTAGCTATCTATATTTATAACTCTGGCCCCCTACACGTGTCTACACTACAACTCCCATGATTCCCTGGCCATCTGTTGCATTGAAAGAATTCTGGGAATTGTCGGCATCAACATCTGGGGTGCCGGACTTTGTCAGCCCTGATCTAGATCTCGCTGTCTGCCGTGGGGGACGTCTCTCGCTCATAGTATGTTTACGTTTGGCGAAGGGGTTTTAGGCATCTTCGTGAATATTTGGTAACGCATTCCCGTTTTTAATCAGTAGCTTTTCTCTCGGTGCTCCCTGCGCGATAAACACGCCGTGAGACGCACCATGCACTCCCACCACGCTCAACTCAAGGGAGCATCAAGTATAAAGCGATCAAATAGGAGCTGATTCCGTGACTCGCGAGCAGAAATCATGGCAAGGGCCGGGCCCCCTGGAGTCACAGGGCCCCTGAACATATCACAGGCTGTCACCCCCTTTTTGGCGGCCCTTCCCGCATGGTACGGACACCTCCGGACTGGCTGAGCATCTCAGAACATGATGTTCACAGACATCCTGAATCCAGAGGTTCTCCATCAATGATCTAGCTGCAGATAACCTAATTATTACGAGAACCAACGCGGGTTCTGGAGCAAAATTCCAAAAGTGGAGCAATTGCCATGGTAACCGTTGGAATATTTATACTCATTGATCCTTTGCTCCAGAATCGTGTTTTATGCCGAGTCCTGACCGGACCCAGTGACGCGAACATCTGTGTCTGGAGCAATTTATTGGGTTTTTTAATGCAGATTAGATAATTATATATATTTTTAATGTAAGCTCGCTTTCGTGCTGGATCCCAGAGGATCGCTGGCGTCCGCAGCGCATATAAATCCAGATGTTCCCCGTCTGGGCTTTGGGTTTCCGCCAGTTTGAAGTAAACGTGGTTTTCCAGATCTCATCCTGGAACACCGGGGCCAAGCAGTAATTGCAATCAAACTCCGGCGTCCGGCCAAGTCTTCACTTCTAGAGGAATCACAGGCCTTGGCAGCTTTGGTGACCACGTGTGGCCCTCCAGATATCAGGGAACTCCACCTCCCATGATGCTCAGTCAGTGCCGGGGCTGGTGGGCGCCAGCGTTGGCCGTCAGTGGTCAATATGGCGCGACGCTGTTGGGAAACAATGAGGAGCTCCACCAGGCTGTGTGAGGACACCATGCCGGGGGTCAGTGAGTCACGGCTTGAGGTTGACAGACGAGATTCAGTAAATAGGAATGTTCTCCAGAGCCTGAGGACGCAGAGGGGGGAGAAGATCATCTTCCAGACACCAATCAATCATGGACACCTGGGACTAAACAATACCAGAAATTTTAACCCTGTAAATGCCTACAATTTGGACTGGACGCTGGTTTCCTGCAATGTATTCTGGGATTCGGTGGTCTCAAGTTCCATTTTTCAATACAATAGCATTTACTTACATTTTATGCGACGGAATTTGCCAAATCTTGCTTGTGGTTTAACCGTCTTAATGCCCTCAACGGGCGATACAGTAACGGGCGGAGATCAAGCGCGAAACAGTAACGGGCGGAGATCAAGCGCGAAACAGTAACGGGCAGAGATCAAGCGCGAAACAGTGATCAAGATCTCTAGATTAGCTCCGATTACGCATATTCTCAATCTCGATCAGGTCCTGTAGCAGACTTTCTACTAAACTCTAGACTAGCTCCTCGAAACCACATTATAGCGAATTCTAGACCAGATCATAGAACCTGAGAGAATTAATTCCAACCATCAATTCATAGAGAATCCTTCATTCCAGTGTCTAGAGCAATCCAGAGAACCATAACACTAATCTCCAGATCCATTCATAGATTACCCATCATCACACTAGTCTTTTAGATCCCATCACAGCGATCACTAGATTAATCCATAGAGAACCCGTCACTCTGATCTCTAGGTCAATTAACAGAGAACCATCACACTGGTCCTTGGCTCAATTAATATAAAGGGAAAGAAGGGGGTGAAGCGCCCACCGGAAATGAGGCTTGTGCACCGATTTTTTTTTCGGTTCGATTCGGTTCGATTTGTTCGGATGTTTAAACTTTTCGATTCGGCTCGTTTCGACCGATTTCTGTTTCGATTCGGATCGTTTTTTGTGTACATTTTTTTTTCGGAATATCGACCATTTTTCGTATTTTCGTGTCACTTTGCTCGTTTTTTGTATCGACTTTTCGGAAATTTCGGAAATTTTTGTTACTTTCGGAACGTCTGTTCTCCTCGTTTCAAAGCTGTCTATGATAATTCTGGCGATTCTATCGTGTTTTTTTTTATTAAATAAAGATCCTTTTTTTCTTATGAATAATTGAATATACATTTCACAACTTTATTTAATCATATTAAAATGATAAATTTCGATTTGACACATTTCAAGTCCATTCGAAAATTCCGAAAATTTTTCGTTTCGGCTCGGAAAACTTTTCGGATCTGCCATTTTCGGATATAAAAATTTTCGGAAAATCGGCCGCATCGGAAAACACGAATCGGGAAATTTCGTGGAAATTCCGAAACCTGAAACGCACATCCCTACCGGAAATTAGTGTCTATCCCACTCGCTGAATGTTGTGTGTGGGGGTTTCTCTAAATACCCAAATGACAATTGGACAAAAAAATATACAACACAGTGCTAAAAGACCAAGAAAGTGGGGTAGACACTTGATATGTCCATGAACAGTAGTCCTTATCTTCAGGAGCAGATCTTCTTAAGGATACAGATGGGATGTGTACTGCAGGAGAAAACACAGAGAGGACCAAAATTGCGCAGTATGACAGCACCCGAAATGAGAGTAACTTATATTGGTGTTTAACTCACATTCTGGGGAGCCTACAACCTGCTCTCAGGAGTGTAGCAGACAGGGACTTATAGCAGGTGCCCATAAACCCTTCGATTCACTTCTCCAGGATTTACCAGAAGGAGAAAACTGCAGAAAAATTGACAGGAGGCCAAAAAAAAGCACCTCTTGGTGCGGTAAATCACAAATAATTTCGTGGTTGTTAGAGAAGAGAGCCAAATTCACACAAACGGTTGAGCCTCTATTGGCTCCGTCACAATGTGCACAGGGAATCATAGAGGTGTTCCCCAAACCTTCTTTGTAGGGTCATAAAGGCAGACAGCAATTGAATTAACCCCTTAAGGACCCCTGACATACCCTGTACGTCCTGTCCACAGGTCTCCCTTAGACCCGCGGACGTACAGGGTGCGTCAGCGGCGCCAAATCCCCCTCCCGCCCGATACTCACCTCCCTCGCTGGATCCCTTGGCGATCTGGCAGGGAGGAAGCCATGATTTACATGGGCAGGCGAGGCTAATGACGTCGCTACGCTGTATGGTGACGTCATCAGCAGGCGTCCCCATGCAAAGCAATGGAGGGGAGGGGGGCTCCTTCAGAGCCCTCTATCTCCCCAACCATTGCAGCTAGGGAGATGCTTTTTACACCGCTGAAAAGGGGAGAGGGGTGTATAGCATTAACTGTTTCGCCGCCGGATCACGTTTCGGCGCCAAAACGCGATTCGAACCTGGAGGGGGGCTGACATCTTGGATGTCAGCCAAGCCTCCAGGTCCCCCCCCCACCCACTGACAACCTCACCATATGTGTGAGGATGTCAGTGGGCCAGTTAACCATCTAGCTGCCATGTAGAGATAAGGGGATCCATGGCAGCTAGATGGTCATATTTGACATCATTTGAAAGGCCTGATTATGGCCTTTCCAATGATACCAAACATTACCAGGTTTGGTTTTAAAAAAAATTTAAATAAATAAAAAATAATAAAAAAATTAAATAACATAAAAAAATGTTTTTTTTTTTAAAAAGTTTTTTTTGTCTGGGGGGAGTTTAATTAAACAGGACCTAGGCTGTCATCTAAAAATAATTAGCACAAAATGGTCAGAATGAGCGCAGCGCACATAGGTGAACTGTCTCAGCAATGAAGGGGTTAAAAAGCAAACGCATGTAAAAATTGGGTATTTCTAGTCTTGGGACAAAATTTTGAAACTATTTAGCCGGGGTCTTTTTGGGTGGTTGTAGATTTTGGGGATTAAATTATGAAAAAGTGTGTTTTTACCATTTTTTCATCATATTTCATATTTTTTTTATAGTAAATTATTCGATATGATGGAAATAATGGTATTTCTAGAAAGTCCATTTAATGGCGGGAAAAAGGGTGTATAATATGTGTGGCTTGAATAAACGAGTAAGAGGAAAATTTGACCTAAACACTAACAGCGCAGAAACGTAAAAACAGCAGCGGTCACTAAAAGACGGATTTGTGTAAAACCGCCCGGTCACTAAGGGGTTAAAAAATAAAAACATGAGGGGGCGGAGCTGACTCTCGCTGAGTGTGGACGTGTTTCTGCTGAGCTCTCTGATGAACTGGCCTTTTAGGCATTATTTTTCACGTCCCACTTTCAAGGAAAGCTGCTGTTTTTGTACCCCGAGATCCTGCCACCCTGGAGGGGTGTTTGAGACCTGAGGCACCGCTCTGCAGATCTTTACTGCAACGCTTGAACACCGTGTTGCTTTTTGCGGCCTAGCTGCAGGCGGCCATTTTTACAGCCTGCTCCGGAGTTGTGGGCCTGATCTGGTAGTGAATTTGAGTGACATGGAGACTGCTAACCTTCCAGCACCTGTGCTACCTCCGGGGCTGCCTCCCTCCCCACTGCAGCTGTCTGATGATGACCTTGATTCCCCTCTTACTAAAGGGATGCTAGCGGACCTCATGGAGGAGATGCGGAGGCTCTGGCGCGACACTTGGCGGGAAGCTGGCTGGGCCTACGGCGTAGATTTGGCTGTGAAGGAGTCTGATTGCCTTGCGGAGCTGGAGGTGGTGCCGCGGCCCTGTGATACTGCGGGGCCTGTGACCGGGCCTGAGGCCGACGTCCAGTGCGACTTGCGACCTCACTTGGCTGCACACGTCATGGAGTTCCCCCTGCAAGCCGCTCACCTGGAGATTCCTGTAGCCGGAGGTTGGTTGCGACCCGCTTCTCTGCTGCCTGCTGTGTCGTCCTGTCTCAGCGGTCCCTCGGCGGGATGTTCTGCAGCCCTATTATGCGGAGAGGAGCTGTCTGGCTTTGTTGATTGGCGGCTGATCCTGGTGCTGCGAGGGCTTTACTCCCTCGTCGTGAAGCTGACTGGTCTGGGTGCACTATTTGTTCTCCTGCGGGCCGCAAATCCCTTTACTGTCCTGGACACTGGCTGATGTCCCACTGTGTCGTGCCTCTTTTCTAGTTGATGTCCTCTGGCTATACCTTGTTCACCCTACTTACCATGCCCATGTTTATTCTATGAGAAATGATTCCCTCCATGATGACACCCCCCCCCCCTGCCATTTGACGAGACACTTTCTGTCGCCATTGCGGTGTTATGTTTTATTTTTACTCGCCCCTCTCCCTCTGGACACTCCTTTACTGATTTTATCTTTCATGGCCGGGATGTGGTAATTTGTGGGCATCTGGGTTTTTATATATTTTTTTTTTATTTTTTCTTCTCTTTCTTTTCTTTTTGTGTTTGCGGGACGATGGGTGGACCTGGGTGAGCCATTGGAATGGGTACCATGGCTCTGACCGCTTCCCCTGGCCCCAGGTTGCCCGGCCTTGTGGCCTCTTCCATGGCCTCCAGTTCCCCGTGGGGTTACTGGAGCGAGCCGGAATGCCGCTCTATATTAGGTGGTCCCCCACCCCCTTTTTTTTTTTTTTTTTATTTTCTTTGTCAACCCAGGTACTTCGCCCGCTATTTGACTGCAGGCTCCACCTCCTCCCTGAAAACGCTGACTTATGTCGGAGTGTCCTTCCCCTTTCCGTCTCCCCTTACTGTTGATTACTTTGTTGACCCTAGCTGACTATTATTTTTTATTTTAATTGCGTTGATTTTCCTGCTGACTAGCCTGCTGTGGCCCTGCGCGGCCGTTTTCTTTTTGTACTGATGACATTGTTACGAAATAAAAATTTTGAAATATAAAAAAAAAAAAAAAAAAAAAAAAAACATTTATTGGTTTAAAATAAACAGATTTATATCTACCAGGACGCGTTTCGCCATTAATGGCTTCCTCAGCTGGAGATTACACTGGTGTTCTTGCTGCTGCCTTTTTATACAATGGATTCCTTGAAAATAGTTAGGCAATTAAACCCTTAAGATCCAATTAACATTAACATAAAATTAACATCAGGTGCATAGATTGTGGCAGCTGCCCTTTAACACATTCCAATTCCTTTTAATATCCACCCCAAACCGCAACATATAATTAGATTGTCTCTTAATTAGTTACATATGTAAATCGCGTCCGCCATTTTGCGCATGCGCACGAGCTCCGCGCTTCACACTGAAGCGCCGAGTTTACAATATTGCGCCCGCCATTTTGCGCATGCGCATTGACTCCGCATTCCACCCTGGAACGCGGAACTCCAATCCCACAGACCAACAGCGGCAATGTAACGGGGAAGGAGGAGGGCGGCACCAACACTCCCCACAAAGAATCCGGCACATACACGCCAGACCCTTCCTTAATCTTCACTCCAACATGTCACCCAACTCCACCCCATAAAGGAGGAAGGAGGGGAAGCCCATGCCGCACACATAGGCTGTCACCTCCCATTATATATGGAAAAGTGCGCCGCACCATATAACCAATCGGCCCATAAATATGGCAACCAACATCACTCAATACAGAGGATAAATCTAATACAGAAAAAATAAACAATATATATCCTATATATAAACGCATGTGCCTATCATAAATGTGCAATAAATACAAAATGTATATATGAAAATGAACATTACTCTAACTTATCACCACATATTTTTTTGTTCAATTAATATAGAACCCATCTGTCCAGTACCCAGATTAATCCATAGAGAACCCATCACTTCGATCTCCAGATTAATCCATAGAGAACCCATCACTTCGATCTCCAGATCAATCCATAGAGAACCCATCACTTCGATCTCCAGATCAATCCATAGAGAACCCATCACTTCGATCTCCAGATCATTCCATAGAGAACCCATCACTTCGATCTCCAGATCAATCCATAGAGAACCCATCACTTCGATCTCCAGATCAATCCATAGAGAACCCATCACTTCGATCTCCAGATCATTCCATAGAGAACCCATCACTTCGATCTCCAGATCAATCCATAGAGAACCCATCACTTCGATCTCCAGATCATTCCATAGAGAACCCATCACAGTGGTCTCTAGATTAATCCATAGAGAACCCATCACAGTGGTCTCCAGATTAATCCATTAAGAACCATCACAGTGGTCTCTAGATTCATAGAGAACCATCACTCCAATCTCTAGTCTAGATTAATCCACAGAGAACCATCAAACTGGTCTCTGGAACAATTAATAGAGAGCCCATCAGTCCAGAACCCAGATTAATTTATAGAGAACCTATCGCACTGGTCTCTAGATAATTTCATAGTGAACCCATCACGCCAATCTCTAGATCAATTCAAAAGAACCCATTGCACTGGTCTCTAGATCTATTCATAGAGAACCCATCACACTGGTCTCTAGAACAATCGGATCCAGTCATCTCTGGATCATTTCGCAGAGAACCCTTCATTCCAGTGTCTAGATTAATCCAGAGAACCATAACACTAATCTCTAGATCCAGTCATAGAGAACCATCACACTAGTCTTTAGATCAGTTCATAGAGAACCCATCACTCCAGTCTCTAGATTACGTGTGAAACGACTTGTCGCGAGAATCTCAAGACAAATCCTTAATGACCGATTCCACGTCTCGATACATTTTTGGAGTGCGTTGCGGTGATCTGTAGATCAGTTCATGGAACACATTAAAACATTACACACTGATCTCTGGATCATTTCCTAGAAAGCTCCGTATATTGAACTCTAGATTCACAATTAAGGGTGTATCGATCTTCTGATTAATTTGCTCAAGAACCGTCACAATGACTTCTCTAAATCATTTTCTAGAATAGGGGATACCGTGATCTCAGGATTATCAGGGATAGTACACACCCCTGATCTCAAAATGTTACCCTGACCTCTAAATCGTTTTCTAGAACAGGTGTCACACTGATCTCTAGATTACCAAGGAAAGTCCAAATCACTGATCTCTAGATTACCAAGGAAAGTCCAAATCACTGATCTCTAGATTACCAAGGAAAGTCCAAATCACTGATCTCTAGATTACCAAGGAAAGTCCAAATCACTGATCTCTAGATTACCAAGGAAAGTCCAAATCACTGATCTCTAGATTACCAAGGAATGTCCAAATCACTGATCTCTAGATTACCAAGGAATGTCCAAATCACTGATCTCTAGATTACCAAGGAAAGTCCAAATCACTGATCTCTAGATTACCAAGGAAAGTCCAAATCACTGATCTCTAGATTACCAAGGAAAATCCAAATCACAGATCTCTAAACTGTTATAGGTTTTTGTGACCTCTGGATTACCCGGGATCGCACATGTCACTGATCTTGAGAGCTGTTTCTAGAATAGGCGTTATTTCTTACATTGATTTCTGGATCATTTTTCTGGAATACACATTGCCGTGACCCCTAGATGCGTTCACTGGGCTCCCTGCATGCTGATCTCCAGCTCGGTTCCACTTTTACAGGTCGGATCTGAACGTACTAGAAACAGTACATTCTAGAGCACTCATTCATTCACTCATTCATTCATTCATTCACTCATTCACTCACTCATTCACTCATTCACTCACTCATTCACTCATTCAC
Source organism: Leptobrachium leishanense (assembly GCA_009667805.1). Classification (NCBI taxonomy): domain Eukaryota; kingdom Metazoa; phylum Chordata; class Amphibia; order Anura; family Megophryidae; genus Leptobrachium; species Leptobrachium leishanense. The sequence goes on along the minus strand of RXON01001834.1, from coordinate 164,381 downwards.
TCATTCATTCACTCACTCATTCACTCACTCATTCATTCACTCATTCATTCACTCATTCACTCATTCACTCATTCATTCACTCATTCATTCACTCACTCATTCACTCACTCACTCATTCATTCACTCATTCATTCATTCACTCATTCACTCACTCATTCACTCATTCACTCACTCATTCATTCACTCATTCACTCATTCATTCACTCACTCATTCACTCATTCACTCACTCATTCATTCACTCATTCATTCACTCATTCACTCACTCACTCATTCATTCACTCATTCATTCACTCACTCATTCATTCACTCATTCATTCACTCACTCATTCATTCATTCACTCATTCATTCACTCATTCACTCACTCATTCACTCATTCACTCACTCATTCATTCACTCACTCATTCATTCACTCATTCACTCACTCATTCATTCACTCATTCATTCACTCATTCACTCACTCACTCATTCATTCACTCATTCATTCACTCATTCACTCACTCACTCATTCATTCACTCACTCATTCATTCACTCATTCACTCACTCATTCATTCATTCACTCACTCACTCACTCATTCACTCATTCATTCACTCACTCATTCATTCATTCTCGCTGCCACGATGTCTCTGGAAATTCCCGGAGTGTTTTTTCTGTTGTTTGCTGGTTTTTCTGTTCGTGAAGCTTCCTGATCTTTCTGACGCAATCGCAGAGAGGAGGCTTCCCCAAATTTACACCAAGGATCCCGATGGGCACCTGGGGGGGCGTTTGTCTCCTCTGGAGGCACAGTATAAGGTTTAACTCTTTTTAGGGACTCTCTAAAAGTACAGCGAGGCCTCTGTGAGTCACGAGACGCTAAAAACCCTCTGCACGACGATCTCTGAGTCCACCATCGGCGTACTGTGCCAACCCAGCGTGCCAAGGGGCACCTCATTAAAACCGCCAGCCTCGCCGCAGGAAACGAGGGGGGTTTAATGAAAATCAGAAGTGCAAACACTATGGCTTTATTTAGGAAGCGAGTGGCCACTAAGTGGAAGGATGAGCGCTGCGATTCCACGCGGACCACAGATTAAACAATCAGGGCTGGGATTAGACGGGGAAGAGGGGACGGGTTTGCAGGAATTCTGCGGAGAAGGGGCTGGTGGGGGGAGTGGATCAAACTGTGTCTTTTAAAGCGCTGGAAAGGGGGGAGGAAGACCGAGACGGAGGGAGAGCGAGACGGAGAGCCGGGGGCAACGGAACCAGAGGGAAAACTGGAGAAACCAGGGTCGAGGAGCGTGGCGGTGACGGCGGAGCGTGGCGGTGACGGCGGAGCGTGGCGGTGACGGCGGAGCGAGGATATTATCATGGAATAAATAAATGAAAAGCAAATTAAATGGGAGGAAAAAAACACCCGGCGCGCGGGGGACAAAGGATGAGTGACACCAGGGGGAAACACAGGGCAGAGCGGGGTGAGAGGATCCCACGATAGCCGAGTGACCCGGCCTGACACTTCTCCCAGAATCCTTCACTCCACACTTGCTGCTCTCATGCCAACCAAGGTGGCGCTGTCCCTCTGGGCGCTGCTGGTTGTGGTGGCAAGGCAGGCGAGTGGACACCCGCAGTGCCTGGACTACAAGCCCCCTTTCCAGCCCTCCAAGCCAGTGGCCTTCTGCTCCGCGTACTCCGACTTTGGCTGCTGCGACACGGCTCAGGACGCCGCCATCGCCAGCAGATACCGCTACCTTGCAGAGTTCCTGGACCACACCGGGGTCAATGTCTGCGGGGGCTTTATCCAGGACATCTTGTGCCAGGTACTGCCACTCCTCACTACTCCTTTACCACCTCCCTCTGCGAGGTGACTCCATGTGTCTACTGCCATTTCACCAGACATTACTGGTCAACTCACAACTTCGCTCTCACCTGTCTCTCTCACATACCTCTCTCCCCCTCACATACCCTCTCCCTCCCCTCTCTCACACCCTCTCACACACCCCTCTCCCTGCTTTCTCACTCACATCACCTTCTCCTTCCTTTCTCTCCCTCCTTTCTCTCACGTCCCCCTCTCCCTCCTTTCTCATTTCTCCCCCTCCCTCCTTTCTCTCTCGTGTCCCCCTCTCCCTCCTTTCTCACATCCACCTCTCCCTCCTTTCTCTCTCACGTCCCCCTCTCCCTCCTTTCTCTCTCGTGTCCCCCTCTCTCTCATGTCCCCCTCTCACTCCTTTCTCGTGTCCCCCTCTCCCTCCTTTCTCGTGTCTCCCCCTCCCACCTTTCTCTCTCGTGTCCCTCTCCCTCCTTTCTCTCTCGTGTCCCTCTCCCTCCTTTCTCTCTCATGTCCCCCTCTCACTCCTTTCTCGTGTCCCCCTCTCCCTCCTTTCTCGTGTCTCCCCCTCCCACCTTTCTCTCTCTCGTGTCCCTCTCCCTCCTTTCTCTCTTGTGTCCTCCTCTCCCTCCTTTCTCGTGTCCCCCTCTCCCTCCTTTCTCGTGTTTCCCCCTCCCTCCTTTCTCTCTCGTGTCCCCCTCTCCTCCTTTCTCTCTCGTGTCCCCCTCTCCTCCTTTCTATCTCGTGTCCCCCTCTCCCTCCTTTCTCTCGTGTCCCCTCTCCTCCTTTCTCTCTCGTGTCCCCCTCTCCCTCCTTTCTCTCTCGTGTCCCCCTCTCCCTCCTTTCTCTCTCGCCTCCCCCTCTCTGTCCTTTCTCTCTCGTGTCCCCCTCTCCCTCCTTTCTCTCGTGTCCCCCTCTCCCTCTTTTCTCTCTCGTGTCCCCCTCTCCCTCCTTTCTCTTCGCGTCCCCCTCCTTTCTCGTTTCTCCCCCTCCCTCCTTTCTCTCTCGTGTCCCCCTCTCCCTCCTTTCTCTCTCGCGTCCCCCTCTCCCTCCTTTCTCTCTCGTGTCCCCCTCTCCCTCCTTTCTCTCTCGTGTCCCCCTCTCCCTCCTTTCTCACGTCCCCGTCTCCCTCCTTTCTCTCTCGCGTCCCCCTCTCCCTCCTTTCTCTCTCGTGTCCCCCTCTCCCTCCTTTCTCTCTCTCGTGTCCCCTCTCCCTCCTTTCTCACGTCCCCGTCTCCCTCCTTTCTCTCTCGCGTCCCCCTCTCCCTCCTTTCTCTCTCGCGTCCCCGTCTCCCTCCTTTCTCTCTCGCGTCCCCGTCTCCCTCCTTTCTCTCTCGCGTCCTCCTCTCCCTCCTTTCTCTCTCGCGTCCCCGTCTCCCTCCTTTCTCTCTCGCGTCCCCCTCTCCCTCCTTTCTCTCTCGCGTCCTCATCTCCCTCCTTTCTCTCTCGCGTCCCCCTCTCCCTCCTTTCTCTCTCGCGTCCTCCTCTCCCTCCTTTCTCTCTCGCGTCCCCCTCTCCCTCCTTCTCTCTCGCGTCCCCCTCTCCCTCCTTTCTCTCTCGCGTCCTCATCTCCCTCCTTTCTCTCTCGCGTCCCCGTCTCCCTCCTTTCTCTCTCGCGTCCCCCTCTCCCTCCTTTCTCTCTCGCGTCCCCGTCTCCCTCCTTTCTCTCTCGCGTCCCCGTCTCCCTCCTTTCTCTCTCGCGTCCTCATCTCCCTCCTTTCTCTCTCGCGTCCCCCTCTCCCTCCTTTCTCTCTCGCGTCCCCCTCTCCCTCCTTTCTCTCTCGCGTCCCCCTCTCCCTCCGTTCTCTCTCGCGTCCCCCTCTCCCTCCTTTCTCTCCCTTTTCTCTTTGTTTCCCTCCTCTCTTCCATGTCTATGTTTGTATCATTCTATCTCATTGTTACAGATTAATGTTACCTTGTGACTAATTTTCCAGTAATTTCCCCCATTCCTCCAGGCTGGGGATTATTATTATTTATTTTGCAGAACATCTTGTTCAGGATCTGGATGAGGCAGAGATGATAAAGCGCCAGCGTCCAGGCTCGGCGTGAGTCACTATACAATGCTTAGCGTGCAGTTATCACAGGACGTGACTCTGTGCCGCACAGAGCAACATGAAACACTATGATGATTCCACAGCTTTATTGTTCTTATAGCTTTGAACATTTTGCTTTGCTGCGGGTGAAATCTCCACTTTTCAAGTCTAAGTGGATAGGATATAAATTACACACTGTATAAAGCAGGGCTGTGAAACTCACGGCACTCGATGTTGATGCCTCAGAATTCTTTAAGGCAAGACATGGCCAGGGGATCATGGGTGTTGTAGTTCAGAAATATCTGGGGGAGGGAGTTTGCCAGCCCTGGGTTATTCGCTGAGCACCGTTGTGGCACTGGCGTTCACCATAGTTGCAAACAACGGTAGAAAATCACCAACTACGTGTAAACTTCAGTTAAGAAAGACGGAAAATTCAACACCGGCAGGCGAAGCCGCTGCAAACAATGGGGAGCGTTATTCTGTAAAACGAGTAAATCAGGGTATGTACTGCCGGGGGGTTTATTGCGATGAGCTCCATTGACCGCCGACAGAAATAATGGCGAAAACACCACGAGACAAAACAGCAGCTGGAACGCTGGTGCAAACTTCGGCAGAGTATGGTGGATCGTCCTTAAACGATGCATTCACTACATTTCACCAAATTAAATCCAGTTTATTTCAATCAAACCGATGTGCTGAGTGAATCAACCGCGGCGTCACAGGCAGCGCGGAGATACCGGAAACCAAATGGATGGAATTTTCCTCCGTTTTAGGGAAAAAATGCAAATCCTGACACGTTTGGGAAGATGAGAGTCAGATTAGAAGCAGCGACAGGTATTTCCGCGGCCGGTGCCGATGTTTTGTCCAGATGCTTTTCTGCTGAAGTTAAGGTTGGCACCGCGCCCCGTGGCTGGCTGAGGATTGTGTGAATGGTAGTTCACAGACACTGCTGGGCTAGAGTCAGGCTTCCACGCCGCTGGAGGAGGAGAGGCGCCGCAGGAGCATCGCATCGCAGGGTGTAAGGTTCATATTCCGCCTGGCGGAGCGAATGAAAGAGAATATTCTGCGCACAGAGGAGCCTCAGCACAAGGAATCATTGTGATCTGCCCAAGGAACCCCGGGGACAGGAAGTGAGGAGGGACTGTCTGAGCCAGTAACATCCCCGGCCTGGAGGGATGAGCGCGAGATACGGGCGACGCGTCCCACACCCCAACACCATCAATAATCCATTAACCCCCTCATTAAATCCATTAACCCCTCATTAAATCCATTAACCCCCTCATTAAATCCATTAACCCCCTCGTTAAATCCATTAACCCGCTCGTTAAATCCATTAACCCCCTCATTAAATCCATTAACCCCCTCATTAAATCCATTAACCCCTCATTAAATCCATTAACCCCCTCATTAAATCCATTAACCCCTCGTTAAATCCATTAACCCCCTCGTTAAATCCATTAACCCCTCATTAAATCCATTAACCCGCTCATTAAATCCATTAACCCCCTCGTTAAATCCATTAACCCGCTCATTAAATCCATTCACCCGTTCATTAAATCCATTAACCCCCTCATTAAATCTATTAACCCGCTCATTAAATCCATTAACCCCCTCATTAAATCCATTAACCCCCTCGTTAAATCCATTAACCCGCTCGTTAAATCCATTAACCCCCTCATTAAATCCATTAACCTCCTCGTTAAATCCATTAACCCGCTCATTAAATCCATTAACCCCCTCATTAAATCCATTAACCCGCTCGTTAAATCCATTAACCCCCTCATTAAATCCATTAACCCGCTCATTAAATCCATTAACCCGCTCGTTAAATCCATTAACCTGTTCATTAAATCCATTAACCCGCTCATTAAATCCATTAACCCGCTCATTAAATCCATTAACCCCCTCATTAAATCCATTAACCCGCTCGTTAAATCCATTAACCCCCTCATTAAATCCATTAACCTCCTCGTTAAATCCATTAACCCGCTCATTAAATCCATTAACCCCTCATTAAATCTATTAACCTTCTCAATAAATCCATTAACCCCTCATTAAATCCATTAACCCCTCATTAAATCCATTAACCCCTCATTAAATCTATTAACCTGCTCATTAAATCCATTAACCCGCTCATTAAATCCATTAACCCCCTCATTAAATCCATTAACCCGCTCATTAAATCCATTAACCCCTCATTAAATCCATTAACCTGCTCATTAAATCCATTAACCCGCTCATTAAATCCATTAACCCGCTCATTAAATCCATTAACCCCCTCATTAAATCCATTAACCCCTCATTAAATCCATTAACCCGCTCATTAAATCCATTAACCCCCTCATTAAATCCATTAACCCGCTCATTAAATCCATTAACCCGCTCCTTAAATCCATTAACCCCCTCGTTAAATCCATTAACCCGCTCGTTAAATCCATTAACCCCCTCATTAAATCCATTAACCCGCTCATTAAATCCATTAACCCCCTCATTAAATCCATTAACCCGCTCATTAAATCCATTAACCCGCTCATTAAATCCATTAACCCGCTCATTAAATCCATTAACCCCTCATTAAATCCATTAACCCCCTCATTAAATCCATTAACCCGCTCATTAAATCCATTAACCCCCTCATTAAATCTATTAACCTGCTCATTAAATCCATTAACCCGCTCATTAAATCCATTAACCCCTCATTAAATCCATTAACCCGCTCATTAAATCCATTAACCCGCTCATTAAATCCATTAACCCCTCATTAAATCCATTAACCTGCTCATTAAATCCATTAAACCCGCTCCTTAAATCCATTAACCCGCTCATTAAATCCATTAACCCCCTCATTAAATCCATTAACCCGCTCATTAAATCCATTAACCCGCTCATTAAATCCATTAACCCGCTCATTAAATCCATTAACCCGCTCATTAAATCCATTAACCCCTCATTAAATCCATTAACCCGCTCATTAAATCCATTAACCCGTTCATTAAATCCATTAACCCCCTCATTAAATCCATTAACCCGCTCATTAAATCCATTAACCCCTCATTAAATCCATTAACCTGCTCATTAAATCCATTAACCCGCTCATTAAATCCATTAAACCCGCTCCTTAAATCCATTAACCCGCTCATTAAATCCATTAACCCCTCATTAAATCCATTAACCCACTCATTAAATCCATTAACCCCTCATTAAATCCATTAACCCGCTCATTAAATCCATTAACCCGTTCATTAAATCCATTAACCCCCTCATTAAATCCATTAACCCGCTCATTAAATCCATTAACCCCTCATTAAATCCATTAACCCGCTCATTAAATCCATTAACCCCCTCATTAAATCCATTAACCCCCTCATTAACCCATTAACCCCTCATTAAATCCATTAACCCGCTCATTAAATCCATTAACCTGCTCATTAAATCCAATAACCCCCTCATTAAATCCATTAACCCCCTCATTAAATCCATTAACCTGCTCATTAAATCCATTAACCCCCTCATTAAATCCATTAACCCCCTCATTAAATCCATTAACCCCCTCATTAAATCCATTAACCCCCTCATTAAATCCATTAACCCGCTCATTAAATCCATTAACCCGTTCATTAAATCAATTAACCCCTCATTAAATCCATTAACCCCCTCATTAAATCCATTAACCTGCTCATTAAATCCATTAACCCCCTCATTAAATCCATTAACCCCCTCATTAAATCCATTAACCCCCTCATTAAATCCATTAACCCGCTCATTAAATCCATTAACCCCTCATTAAATCCAATAACCCCCTCATTAAATCCATTAACCGCTCATTAAATTCATTAACCCGCTCATTAAATCAATTAACCCCCTCATTAAATCCATTAACCCGCTCATTAAATCCATTAACCCCCTCATTAAATCCATTAACCACCTCATTAAATCCATTAACCCCCTCATTAAATCCATTAACCCGCTAATTAAATCCATTAACCTGCTCATTAAATCCATTAACCCGCTCATTAAATCCATTAACCCCCTCATTAAATCCATTAACCCGCTCATTAAATCCATTAACCCCTCATTAAATCCATTAACCCGCTCATTAAATCCATTAACCCGTTCATTAAATCCATTAACCCCCTCATTAAGTCCATTAACCCGCTCATTAAATCCATTAACCCCCTCATTAAATCCATTAACCCGCTCATTAAATCCATTAACCCCCTCATTAAATCCATTAACCCCCTCATTAACCCATTAACCCCTCATTAAATCCATTAACCCGCTCATTAAATCCATTAACCTGCTCATTAAATCCAATAACCCCCTCATTAAATCCATTAACCCCCTCATTAAATCCATTAACCTGCTCATTAAATCCATTAACCCCTCATTAAATCCATTAACCCCTCATTAAATCCATTAACCCCCTCATTAAATCCATTAACCCGCTCATTAAATCCATTAACCCGTTCATTAAATCAATTAACCCCCTCATTAAATCCATTAACCCCCTCATTAAATCCATTAACCTGCTCATTAAATCCATTAACCCCCTCATTAAATCCATTAACCCGCTCATTAAATCCATTAACCCCCTCATTAAATCCATTAACCCGCTCATTAAATCCATTAACCCGCTCATTAAATCAATTAACCCCCTCATTAAATCCATTAACCCGCTCATTAAATCCATTAACCCCCTCATTAAATCCATTAACCACCTCATTAAATCCATTAACCCCCTCATTAAATCCATTAACCCGCTAATTAAATCCATTAACCTGCTCATTAAATCCATTAACCCCCTCATTAAATCAATTAACCCATCATTAAATCCATTAACCCCTCATTAAATCCATTAGCCCGCTCATTAAATCCATTAACCCATTAATCACCATGCCTTCATTAGATCCAACTCATTCATCACCTCTCTGGCCTTAGATAATTTAACCCATTAATCACCTCACTGTCATTAGATCCCTTTAACCCATTAATAATCTCCCTGTCATTATGATCAATTTAACCCATTAATCACCTCGCTGTCATTAGATCCCTTTAACCCATTAATCATCTCGCTGTCATTAGATCCCTTTAACCCATTAATCCCCTCGCTGTCATTAGATCCCTTTAACCCATTAATCACCTTGCTGTGGTTAGATCCCTTTAACCCATTAATCACCTCGCTGTCATTAGAACCCTTTAACCCATTAATCACCTCGCTGTCATTAGATCCCTTTAACCCATTAATCCCCTCGCTGTCATTAGATCCCTTTAACCCATTAATCACCTCGCTGTCGTTAGATCCCTTTAACCACCACACTTTCATTAAACCACTTTAACTCTTTAATCACCTCGCTGTCATTAGATCTATTAACTTGTTAATCCCCTCAATGTCATTAGATCTTTTTAACCCATTAATCACCTCCCTGTCATTAGATCCCCATAACCCATTATTCCCCTTGGTGTCATTAGATCCCTTTAACCCATTAATCCCCATGGTGTCATTAGATCCCTTTAACCCAGTGGACCCCAACCCTCGTCCTCAGGACCCTCTAACAGGACAGGTTTTGCAGATCACCTTGGGGGAAATACAGACTGAATCCTGCAATCACTGAGCAGCGAATCATATCACCTGTGCTGTGCTTCACATATCCTGCAAACCTGTCCTGTTAAAGGGACATGAGGACCAGGGTTGGTGACCACTGCTTTAACCCATTAATCCTTTCGCTGTGATTATATCCAGTTAACCCATTAATCCCCTTGTTGACATTAGATCCATTTAACTCATTCATCACCTCTCTGGCCTTAGATAATTTAACCCATTAATCACCTCACTGTCATTATATCCATTTAACCCATTAATCACCTCACTGTCATTAGATCCCTTTAACCCATTAATCACCTCTCTGTCATTAGATCCATTTAACCCATTAATCCCCTCACTGTCATCAGATCTTTTTAGCCCATTAATCCACTCACTGTCATTAGATCCCTTTAACCCATTAATCATCTCACTGTCATTAGATCCCTTTAACCCATTAATCCCCTCACTGTCATTATATCCCTTTAACCCATTAATCACCTCACTGTCATTAGATCCATTTAACCCATTAATCACCTCACTGTCATTAGACACTTTAACCCATTAATCATCTCACTGTCATTAGATCCCTTTAACCCATTAATCCCCTCACTGTCATTATATCCCTTTAACCCATTAATCCTCTCACTTTCATCAGATCGCTTTAACCCATTTGTATCCAGTGACCGTGGCGTATTGGGTTAGTAAGGGGTGTCTGTGATATTGTTGAGCTGCTGTGAATGAGATATTTGTCCTGATGTCAGATATTATTCGCACATCCCCTAATAATCCGGATAAATCAGGAATTTAATCTGCTCTTTATTCTCGGCGCCGGTTTTGATTTGCGGATTGATCTTTCTGCCACATGTTCTCCTAAATAAAGTCTCTTTCCGCACCCAGGAATGTTCACCATATGCCGCCCACTTGTACGACGCGGAGGACGCCAACACCCCTGTGCGGGAGCTGCCGGGTCTGTGCGGTAATTACTGCATGGAGTTCTGGTACCGCTGCCGGTCCATGCTGGGTCTGCTCCTGGAGGACAGAGACGTGTCAGCCATGGAGGCCGACGTGGACAAGTTCTGCCGCTTCTTGACCCTGGACGACGACAACTACTGTTACCCCAACGTTTTAACAAACGCCGAGCTGAACAGCGGCCTGGGCAACGTGAAGGAGGACGAGGAGGGCTGCCTCCAGCTCTGCTTGCAGGAGGTGGCCAACGGACTGCGCAACCCGGTAGCCATGGTCCATGCCAACGACGGGACCCACCGCTTCTTCATAGCCGAGCAGATGGGCTACATATGGGTCTACCTTCCAAACGGGTCCAGAGTGGACAAACCCTTCTTAAATGTCTCCAAGGCCGTGCTGACCTCCCCGTGGGCCGGGGACGAGAGGGGCTTCCTTGGTGTGGCCATGCACCCCGATTACCGGCTCAACGGGAAGTTCTACGTCTACTACTCCATCTACGCCAAGAGGGACGAGAAGATCCGGATCTCCGAGTTCCATGTGTCCAGCCACGACGCGAACACGGCCGACCACAAGTCAGAACGGTATCTATATTAATCCCAGCGTTACTGAAGGAAGCCACCAGTCCTCCCTGGCCTGACCGGGGGATAGAGGTGGTTAATGGTATCACGGGGACTTCCCAAAGTCCCACGGACAAACCTGCAGCCGCCAGGGCCCCGGAAGGCTGTCCAGTGGCCACGGAAATGGTCCTGGGCTCCATAGGAGCTCTTTAAAACGCAGGCCGAGTCATTGCGGAGCTCCTGGATGGCAGCGGGCCCAGGCCTGTCCCACCAGCCGGCACGTTTCTAGCGTGCGCAGCGCATTCCGCCCTGCGTTTAACCGCCCTGTTATTTAGATATTGTATGGCTGAGTCTGCGTCTCCTAACCAGTAATCCGAGCGCTGGAATGTGAGCGAAGCGCTCCGCATGTAGTGTCTGGTGATGGATGTCATGCAGACTGTGCACACCGCACGCAGGGAGTGCTCTGCGCGACGCTCAGATTGCTGTGCGGTTCTCGCAGCAAGTCCTGTACTATGTGCACTGTATAGGATGCTCTGCGCATTGTGTGCAACGTACGGCTGACTTTGGACGGTGCAGATAAAACGCTCTGCACGTGATATATAATAATGAACCATTCAGTGTATAAAACGTTCTGCACGTGATATATAATAATGAACCATTCAGTGTATAAAACGCTCTGCACGTGATATATAATAATGAACCATTCAGTGTATAAAACGCTCTGCACGTGATATATAATAATGAACCATTCAGTGTATAAAATGCTCTGCACGTGATATATAATAATGAACCATTCAGTGTATAAAACGCTCTGCACGTGATATATAATAATGAACCATTCAGTGTATAAAACGCTCTGCACGTGATATATAATAATGAACCATTCAGTGTATAAAACGCTCTGCACGTGATATATAATAATGAACCATTCAGTGTATAAAATGCTCTGCACGTGATATATAATAATGAACCATTCAGTGTATAAAATGCTCTGCACGTGATAAATAATAATGAACCATTCAGTGTATAAAATGCTCTGCACGTGATATATAATAATGAACCATTCAGCGTATAAAACGCTCTGCACGTGATATATAATAATGAACCATTCAGTGTATAAAACGCTCTGCACGTGATATATAATAATGAACCATTCAGTGTATAAAATGCTCTGCACGTGATATATAATAATGAACCATTCAGCGTATAAAATGCTCTGCACGTGATATATAATAATGAACCATTCAGTGTATAAAATGCTCTGCACGTGATATATAATAATGAACCATTCAGTGTATAAAATGCTCTGCACGTGATATATAATAATGAACCATTCAGCGTATAAAATGCTCTGCACGTGATATATAATAATGAACCATTCAGTGTATAAAACGCTCTGCACCTGATATAGAATAATGAACCATTCAGCGTATAAAACGCTCTGCACGTGATATATAATAATGAACCATTCAGTGTATAAAATGCTCTGCACGTGATATATAATAATGAACCATTCAGTGTATAAAACGCTCTGCACGTGATATGATATATAATAATGAACCATTCAGTGTATAAAACGCTCTGCAGGTGATATATAATAGTAATTCATCGTATAAAACGCTCTGCACATGATATATAATAATAATTCAGCGTATAAAATGCTCCGCACATGATATATAATAATAATTCAGTGTATAAAATGCTCCGCACGAGATATATAATAATAATTCAGTGTATAAAACGCTCTGCAGATGATATATAATAATAATTCAGTGTATAAAATGCTCCGCACATGATGTATAATAATTTTTTAGTGTATAAAATGCTCTGCACGAGATATATAATAATAATTCAGTGTATAAAACGCTCTGCACATGATATATAATAATAATTCAGTCTATAAAATGCTCCGCATGAGATATATAATAATAATTCAGTGTATAAAACGCTCTGCACATGATATATAATAATAATTCAGTGTATAAAATGCTCCGCACATGATGTATAATAATTTTTTAGTGTATAAAATGCTCTGCACGAGATATATAATAATAATTCAGTGTATAAAACGCTCCGCACATGATATATAATAATAATTCAGTGTATAAAATGCTCCGCACATGATATATAATAATAATTCAGTGTATAAAACGCTCTGCACATGATATATAATAATAATTCAGTGTATAAAATGCTCCGCACGAGATATATAATAATAATTCAGTGTATAAAACGCTCTGCACATGATATATAATAATAATTCAGTGTATAAAATGCTCCGCACATGATATATAATAATAATTCAGTGTATAAAATGCTCTGCACATGATATATAATAATAATTCAGTGTATAAAATGCTCCGCACATGATATATAATAATTCAGTGTATAAAATGCTCCGCACATGATATATAATAATAATTCAGTGTATAAAACGCTCCGCACATGATATATAATAATAATTCAGTGTATAAAATGCTCCGCACATGATATATAATAATTCAGTGTATAAAACGCTCCGCACATGATATATAATAATAATTCAGTGTATAAAACGCTCCGCACATGATATATAATAATAATTCAGTGTATAAAACGCTCCGCACGAGATATATAATAATAATTCAGTGTATATAACGCTCTGCACATGATATATAATAATAATTCAGTGTATAAAATGCTCCGCACATGATATATAATAATAATTCAGTGTATAAAATGCTCCGCACATGATATATAATAATAATTCAGTGTATATAACGCTCTGCACATGATATATAATAATAATTCAGTGTATAAAACGCTCCGCACGAGATATATAATAATAATTCAGTGTATATAACGCTCTGCACATGATATATAATAATAATTCAGTGTATAAAATGCTCTGCACATGATATATAATAATAATTCAGTGTATATAACGCTCTGCACATGATATATAATAATAATTCAGTGTATAAAATGCTCCGCACATGATATATAATAATAATTCAGTGTATATAACGCTCTGCACATTGTGCATAACGTCCTCTTGCTTCTCACACAGGGTGATCATGGAAATCACAGAGCCGGCGTCTAACCACAATGGGGGGCAGATACTGTTTGGCATTGACGGGTATCTGTATATCTTCACCGGGGACGGGGGCAGAGCAGGAGACCCTTTTGGAGAATTTGGAAATGCCCAAAACAAGTGAGTGTCCTCTTATATATTTCCAGGCTCGGACTCTGAATAGAGGATACCTGGACCTAGGTTTTTTGATGGTGGAGCCGCAGTCACTGAGTAGTGGGGACCCGGGCCTCACTTATTGCACAGTGGGTACAAAGTCCCTGGATATTGTACCGGGACCCCAGTTCTTGGAGATAGGAGACATAACCCTCAGTTATTGCATAGTGGAGACTCAGGAGGGAAGGGCTGAGGTTAGGGTTGAGGATAGAGTTGCGGTTAGGGCTGAGGTTAGGGCTGAGGTTATGGTTGAGGATAGGGCTGAGGTTAGGGTTGAGGTTAGGGTTGGGGATACAGTTGCGGTTAGGGCTGAGGTTAGGGTTGAGGTTAGGGTTGAGGTTTGGGTTGAGGTTAGGGTTGAGGATACAGTTGCGGTTAGGGCTGAGGTTAGGGTTGAGGTTAGGGTTGAGGTTTGGGTTGAGGTTAGGGTTGAGGATACAGTTGCGGTTAGGGCTGAGGTTAGGATTGAGGATAGGGCTGAGGTTAGTGTTGAGGATAGGGCTGAGGTTAGGGTTGAGGTTTGGGTTGAGGTTAGGGTTGAGGATACAGTTGCGGTTAGGGTTGAGGATAGGGCTGAGGTTAGGGTTGAGGTTAGGGTTGAGGTTTGGGTTGAGGTTAGGGTTGAGGATACAGTTGCGGTTAGGGCTGAGGTTAGTGTTGAGGATAGGGCTGAGGTTAGTGTTGAGGATAGGGCTGAGGTTAGGGTTGAGGTTTGGGTTGAGGTTAGGGTTGAGGATACAGTTGCGGTTAGGGTTGAGGATAGGGCTGAGGTTAGGGTTGAGGATAGGGCTGAGGTTAGGGTTGAGGTTAGGGTTGAGGGAAGGGCTGAGGTTAGGGTTGAGGATAGAGTTGCGGTTAGGGTTGAGGATAGAGTTGCGGTTAGGGCTGAGGTTAGGGCTGAGGTTAGGGTTGAGGATAGGGCTGAGGTTTGGGTTGAGGTTAGGGTTGAGGATACAGTTGCGGTTAGGGCTGAGGTTAGGGTTGAGGTTAGGGTTGAGGTTTGGGTTGAGGTTAGGGTTGAGGATACAGTTGCGGTTAGGGCTGAGGTTAGGGTTGAGGATAGGGCTGAGGTTAGTGTTGAGGATAGGGCTGAGGTTAGGGTTGAGGTTTGGGTTGAGGTTAGGGTTGAGGATACAGTTGCGGTTAGGGTTGAGGATAGGGCTGAGGTTAGGGTTGAGGATAGGGCTGAGGTTAGGGTTGAGGTTAGGGTTGAGGTTTGGGTTAGGGTTGAGGATACAGTTGCGGTTAGGGCTGAGGTTAGGGTTGAGGATAGGGCTGAGGTTAGGGTTGAGGATAGAGTTCCAGTTAGGGCTGAGTGTTAGCAAAGAGATTATAATTTAGGTTAGTGTTGATGTTAGGATTGAGGTTAGGGTTGAGATTATGTCTTAAATTATGGTCACGGTAAAGGTTGTGGGTAAGGGCTGAGGTTAGGGTTGAGGTTGCTGTAAGGGTTGAAGTTAAGGTTGGGGGTAAAGGCTAAGGTAAGGGTTGATGTCGGGGTAAGGGATAAGGTAAGGGTTGAGGTAAAGGTCAGGGTAAGGGTTAAGGTAAAGGTCAGGGTAAGGGTTGAGGTTAAGGTTGGGGTAAGGGTATAGTTAAGAGTTGAGGTAAGGGTTGAGGTTAAGGTCAGGGTAAGAGTTGAGGAAAGGGTTGAGGTTAAGGTCAGGGTAAGGGTATAGGTAAGAGTTGAGGTAAGGGTTGAGGTTAAGGTCAAGGGAAGGGTATAGGTAAGAGTTGAGGGTAAGGGTTGAGGTTAAGGTCGGGTAAGAGTTGAGGAAAGGTTTGAGGTTAAGGTCAGGGTAAGGGTATAGGTAAGGGTTGAGGTTAAGGTCAGGGTAAGGGTATAGGTAAGGGTTGAGGTTAAGGTCAGGGTAAGAGTTGAGGAAAGGGTTGAGGTTAAGGTCAGGGTAAGGGTATAGGTAAGAGTTGAGGTAAGGGTTGAGGTTAAGGTCAAGGGAAGGGTATAGGTAAGAGTTGAGGGTAAGGGTTGAGGTTAAGGTCGGGTAAGAGTTGAGGAAAGGTTTGAGGTTAAGGTCAGGGTAAGGGTATAGGTAAGGGTTGAGGTTAAGGTCAGGGTAAGGGTATAGGTAAGGGTTGAGGTTAAGGTCAGGGTAAGGGTTGAAGTTAAGGTCGGGTAAGGGTATAGGTAAGAGTTGAGGGTAAGGGTTGAGGTAAGGGTTGAGGTTTAGGTCAGGGTAAGGGTATAGGTAAGGGTTGAGGTTAAGGTCAGGGTAAGGGTTGAAGTTAAGGTCGGGTAAGGGTATAGGTAAGAGTTGAGGGTAAGGGTTGAGGTAAGGGTTGAGGTTTAGGTCACGGTTAGAGTGGTGAGGTATGTTAGGGTAACGGGGTCTTCAGGTTAGAGGGCATAGAGTTAGGGGGGGATGTTTTAGGGAACTCATAGTTGGGGTATCTGCCTTCATGGTGCTGTTGACCCCACAACCCCTTGACCCTAACTCAAATCCCTCACAAGCGTGCAGCCCAGGATAGTATTGACCCCACGGTACAGACGCTGCAGGTCAGGCCGGCCGCCAGGATTCCTGAGCGGTAATAACATACAATAAGTGGCCAGTTCCTCCTAATAGAAGGTCCTCTGTCTTGCCCTCACAGGTCTTCTCTCCTGGGTAAAGTCCTGCGCATTAACGTGACCGGGAATGATCACGGCCCCCCGTACCGCATCCCCCCCGATAATCCCTTCCTGCGGGAGCGCGGAGCCAGGCCGGAGGTGTTTGCCTACGGAGCCAGGAACATGTGGAGGTGCTCGGTGGACAGAGGCGACTCCGTGACGGGAAAGGGACGAGGCCGCATCCTCTGCGGGGACGTGGGCCAGAACAAGTACGAGGAGGTGGATCTGATCCACAAAGGGGGCAACTACGGCTGGAGGGCCAAGGAGGGCTTCTCCTGCTACGACAGGAAGCTCTGCAACAACGCGTCGCTGGGTGCGTGCCGCCCCTCCCCCTCCAAATATCATACCCTGAATGTTCACATCTCCAGGAAAAATCCTGGGGTTCAGCGTAAATCCCCAAAATTCCTCCTTTCAGCCAAGGGGCTCACTGTGGCTATAGTTTGGGGCGAGCAGGGCTGTGGTCTTGGGGGGACATGGGAAATCAACCCCTGTGTTAGTGCATGTGGGGCCTGAATCTCAAACCTCCCCCCCCCGATGTTGATGGTCTACAATTCCCAAAATTCTCTGAATGCAATAGGTGGTCGTAGAATCATGGGAGTTGTAGTTCAGAAACATCTGGGGGGGGGCGGAGTTTGAGATCCCTGCTTTACGTCCTTGCACCTTTTTAGGGAGTGCTGGGATTGGACGAACCACTTCCTGCTGCAGGCAGAGATTATTGCAGAAGCTGTAATGTCATTTATTTTGCTTTTTACACCCGACGTTCACCAAAGGGTGACCTTTATCATTTTATAATGCCATGTTTTACGGATTATATAGCCCGTAGCGTCCGTATAATATGACTATTTTGCCCCGGTCAGGCACGTAACCCGGAAACCTGCTTATACTACACATATAGTAAAGAAATCCTCCGTAGGTTGGCACTGTATGATGGTTTGGCAGCTCTTTTAATAGCGTGTGCTGATCCCAGCATGCTTTGTGTGTAGTTTGCCATGGGTAAATAATACCGCCCCGATCTTCACTGCTTTATTCATTTTTATATATATATATACCAATAGTCCAAGGGGATGGAGTGCAGCGAAAACAATGTTCCTTTCTTTAAGTCCCAGGAGTAGATTTCCCAGATCCTGAAGAGAGCTTTCTTCCTGGGGTAACCTCAAAAAAGGAAAAACATCATGGTGCGATCTGATGTATACCACATGGATAAACCAAAGAAGTGTCAGCACACTCACGTGAAATAGAGCCTTCCTGGCTCTGGATGATGCACCTCTGGGTTATTAACGGCTACCCACTTGCCCTTTTCGGTACAGGTAGTCTTGATACTTCAAGTCTTTACACCCTTAAATATCAAGACTACCTGTACCGAAAAGGGCAAGTGGGTAGCCGTTAATAACCCAGAGGTGCAACATCCAGAGCCAGGAAGGCTCTATTTCACGTGAGTGTGCTGACACTTCTTTGGTTTATCCACATGGTATACATCAGATCATACAATGATGTTTTTCCTTTTTTGAGGTTACCCTAGGAAGAAAGCTCTCTTCAGGATCTGGGAAATCTACTCCTGGGACTTAAAGGAACATTGTTTTCGCTGCACTCCATCCCCTTGGACTATTGGTATATATTTTGGTGGTTTGGGACAGGAACCACGTGCGAGTGCCTGTAGCGATCCTTCCTTAATATCTTATCAGCGCTGCCATATTGTGTTTGTAAATATATATATATATATATGTTTACATTATACAATATAGTTATACAGTGTTTATATATACATGATATATGTGGATACAACGTTTCTTCCTGGCTTTCCAGAGACAAAACATACATGAATTTCAGGTAAATAAATCAATAATGATTTAAGATTTTTGGGGAAAAATAAAATCTCCAGGTAGGAGAAGGCAGATATTTCGCGGCTCGGTGCGATTGGAGGAGGCGGCGTTTACAGAACGGAATTTAGGGAATTCTGCACGTACATCCCAACGCTGAGGTTCTTTTTTTGAATCGTGGCAGGAACAGAGTTTTCCAGTGCGCGCATGTGCCGCGGGTGACAATAGCCTGGAGGGGGAGAACGTCAGCGCGGTGCATCTGGATCCTCTCACCAAGATAACTGCATCAGGTGCAGGACATATGGCTTGTGTGTGTATTTATATATATATATATATACACACACACACCGAGACTGAGCAACAAAATACACCTGCTGCAAAGCTCTAGCTCGGGCTGTCAATCTCTGCCCCCCCCCCACCCAGATGTTTCAGAACTCCAACTCCCATGGTTCCCTGGCTATCAGTTACATTGGAAGGTATTCTGGGAATTGTAGGCCTCAACATCTGGGGGGGGGGGTCGGAGTTTGACAGGGTTGCTCTAGATTCCCGGAAGGTGGTGGAAGCCATTCTGAGTCACTCATCATTTTTGAGAATCTTAGCAGGAAGTGAATGTGAGGTGCTTCAAAAAAACCCCGTAAACCCGTGCCCCGAATGCTCTGAGCGGGTCACCAGGGGGGACCAAGACGCAGAAAGAAAGGACGAGACACTTGGGCACTGTCCAGCCTGATGGTACAACCACAGATGTCCATGTAGACCTCTCCATCACTTCCCTCACCGTCTCGTTCTTTCTGGATAAGCCGCCTTTATTATTTATTATTATTCTTTATTTATAAAGCGCCAGCATATTCCGCAGCGCTGTACAATAAGCACAGTACAGACAGGGTTACAATAGATTGAACAACATTTGACAAACAGTACAGGAGGAGATGAGGGCCCTATTCCCGTAGGAACTCACAATCTAGGAGGGTTGGGGTTGGAAACAGGAGGAGAGGACTGTAAGGTTAGAGTGATTGATGGTTGCGTCAGTGAGTTGGGTGGTAGGCTTCCCTAAATAGGAATGTTTTCAGGGAGCATTTGAAGGAAGAGAAGTTAGGGGAAAGTCTGACAGTACGAGGGAGAGCGTTCCAGAGAGTGGGGGCTGCGCCTTTGTGGAGTTTTTTCCTTCTTCTTTTACATGTTGGACTTTTCAACCTATTTTATCAATTTATGAAATTCTTAGTAATTTTCAAGTTAATTTCCTGGATTTAAAGCAATAAACCTCTCATGGCAGGGGTGGCAAGACACAGAGGTGTGGAGTGGACTTGAGTCGCACAACTTGGACTTGACTTGGACTCAAGTCACACATTTGATGACTTGTGTCTCGACTTAACTTATTGAAAGAAGACGCGTGACTTGACGTAGACTTACCTGTCTTGACTTGGAACTTACTTGTGTCTTGCAATACAATGACTCGGTCCCACCTCTGGCAAGAGGCGCAGTCCAGGTGGCTGTGGTTGCATGGGCTGAATTTTTTTTTGGGGGGGGGGGGGGTTTCAGCAAATTTTCTCCTGTTTACCTGCCAGGCCATGGATTGGAATTCTCGTTTTGTCCCATCTGAAACCCTCCTGATATTTATCTTTTCTGAACTTGCATCTTGGTTATGGCCACAATGGTCCACAAAGCCCTCCGAGGTTCCACCACTGTATGTGTGTGTGTGTGTGTGTGTGTGTGTGTGTGTGTGTGTGTGTGTGTGTGCGCTGTCCCTCCAACTCTCCTTTTTAGATTTCACTCCATCCCCCCATCTCTCGCCTGACACACGTTGTATTGCTATAATTAATGTTGTGTTTTTCTTTTCTCAGATGACATTTTGCCCATATTCGCCTACAACCACTCGGTCGGCAGATCTGTGACTGGTGGATATGTCTATCGGGGCTGCCAGATGCCCAATCTCAACGGGAGATACATTTTTGGAGACTTCATGAGCGGGTAAGACTGGGCATCCTACTAATCATTTAGAGATCAACGTTCACAGCTTCCCCCTGCTGAGTGACATCTATGGAATGACATGGACAGGAGGTCCAAGCACCCCACAAAGGGTGGCATGGGCAGGAGGTCTGAGTGTTCCAAAACGGGTGGTATGGAAAGCAGGTCCCAATGCTCCACGAAGGGTGGCATGGACAGGAAGTCCGTGTGCTCTACAAAGAGTAGCATGGACAGGATGTCCAGGTGCATCACAAAGGGTGGTGTAGACAGGAGGTCCAGGTGCTTCACAAAGGGTGGTATGGACAGGAGGTCCTGGTACTCCACGAAGGGTGACATGGACAGGAGGTCTAGGTGCTCCAAAAAGGATGGCATGGAAAGCAGGTCCCAATGCTCCACGAAGGGTGGCATGGACAGGAGGTCCGTGTGCTCTACAAAGAGTAGCATGGACAGGATGTCCAGGTGCATCACAAAGGGTGGTGTGGACAAGAGGTCCAGGTGCTTCACAAAGGGTGGTATGGACAGGAGGTCCTGGTACTCCACGAAGGGTGACATGGACAGGAGGTCTAGGTGCTCCAAAAAGGGTGGCATGGACAGGAGGATAAGTGCGCCACAATGGGTGGCATGGACAAGAGATTTGAGTGCACCACAAATGTTGACATGAACAGGTACTCCAAGTGCTCAACAAAGGGTGGTATGGACAGAAGGCCAAGTCCTCCACAAACATTGGCATGTACAGGAACTCCGAGTGCTCTGCAAAGGGTGACATGGACAGATGGTCATGTCTTCTTGCCACAGAGAGGTATAATCTTCTCTACATGGGGTGAGGTGGTCAGTATTGACCACAAAAGAAACTTTGCTGGAACATCATGGCTTGTTCTCAGATTGAGAAACGCGTAGGAGCCACAGGTTTTTCCCACAGCGTGAAATGTCCAAGAGACCAAATGTTCTTCCAGTTGGGTGACTGTGACAGGAGGAGACGCAAAATTTCCCTGGACAGAAAGAATGACAGGAGATTGAGTAAGACAGGAAGAAGGCCATGGTGTCTCCCACCAGGGTGAGACGGGCAGATGGTCAGACGTTGACGCAAACATAGAAAAAGCATGGTTACTCTTTCTTGTATGTATTTACCACCTGTCTGTCTGTCTGTCCGTCCACAGGCGTCTAATGTCCCTCAAAGAAGAGAAGGAGGGAAGGAACTGGATCTACACGGAGATCTGCATGGGACAAGCCACCACCTGCAACTTCCCAAAGCTGGTCAACAGCTACTTCCCCTACATCATATCGTTTGGGGAGGATGAGGCAGGTAACGGACAGATGTGACATCTATGGAAAGCTCACGCTCCTCTTTGCACGTTTTACTTTCTCTCCCAGAGTCCATCACACTCGATTTATGTTTATTCAGGCGCCCGTCGCCCGCTGTACTCCCGTCGCCCGCTGTACTCCCGTCGCCCGCTGTACTCCCGTCACCCGCTGTACACCCGTCGCCCGCTGTACTCCCGTCACCCGCTGTGCTCCCGTCACCCGCTGTACTCCCGTCACCCGCTGTGCTCCCGTCACCCGCTGTGCTCCAGTCGCCTGCTGTACTCCCGTCACCCGCTGTACTCCCGTCACCCGCTGTACTCCCGTCACCTGCTGTACTCCCTTCACCTGCTGTACTCCCGTCACCCGCTGTGCTCCCGTCACCCGCTGTGCTCCTGTCACCCGCTGTGCTCCAGGCGCCCGCTGTACTCCCGTCACCCGCTGTACTCCCTTCACCCGCTGTGCTCCCGTCGCCTGCTGTACTCCCGTCACCGCTGTGTTCCCGTCACCCGCTGTACCCCCGTCGCCTGCTGTACTCCACCGTCGCCTGCTGTACTCCCGTCACCCCCTGTACTCCCGTCACCCGCTGTGCTCCCGTCACCGCTGTGCTCCCGTCACCCGCTGTGCTCCCGTCGCCTGCTGTACTCCCGTCACCCGCTGTGCTCCCGTCACCCGCTGTACTCCCGTCGCCTGCTGTACTCCCGTCGCCCGCTGTACTCCGTCGCCCGCTGTGCTCCCGTCACCCGCTGTGCTCCCGTCACCCGCTGTACTCCCGTCACCCGCTGTGCTCCCGTCACCCGCTGTGCTCCCGTCACCGCTGTACTCCCGTCTCCCGCTGTACTCCCGTCGCCCGCTGTACTCCCGTCACCCGCTGTGCTCCCGTCACCCGCTGTACTCCCGTCGCCTGCTGTACTCCCGTCGCCTGCTGTACTCCCGTCGCCCGCTGTGCTCCCGTCACCCGCTGTGCTCCCGTCACCCGCTGTACTCCCGTCACCCGCTGTGCTCCCGTCACCCGCTGTGCTCCCGTCACCCGCTGTACTCCCGTCTCCCGCTGTACTCCCGTCGCCCGCTGTGCTCCCGTCACCCGCTGTACTCCCGTCGCCCGCTGTACTCCCGTCTCCCGCTGTACAGCCGTCACCCGCTGTACTCCCGTCACCCGCTGTACTCCCTTCGCCTGCTGTGCTCCCGTCACCCGCTGTACTCCCGTCGCCCGCTGTACTCCCATCGCCCGCTGTGCTCCCATCACCCGCTGTGCTCGCTATCGCCCGCTGTGCTCCTTCGCCCGCTGTGCTCGCTATCGCCCGCTGTGCTCCCATCGCCCGCTGTGCTCCCATCACCCGCTGTGCTCGCTATCGCCCGCTGTGCTCCCTTCGCCCGCTGTGCTCGCTATCGCCCGCTGTGCTCCCATCGCCCGCTGTGCTCCCATCGCCCGCTGTACTCCCGACAGACAGACATTGCTTGTCTTTGGAAAGCGAGCGCATATGGCCAGGGTGTGGGTTATTTTGGGGTGAGAGTGGGTTGTTCTTCCTCTGGGAGGATCTCTGACACGGCGGTCGCTGATTCAGCCTTGTTCCGTGTCCTCTGGAAGATTCAGCACAAATGCGTAACCTTGCATTGAAAAGCAAAGGCCACAGAGGATACACCAGGGAGCATTACAGCACGTGTGTCCGTGATCTAAGCCAGGGGGTCCAGGTAGAACCCATCTGAAAGAGGTGACAGAGACGTGGTTTGCTCGCCGGCAATTGACAGTAAAATACGGTGCATTTCGTCACAATTCAGAGCGATTCGGCGGCACCAAAATTGTCCCATAGATTATAAATAAATGAATGAATAAATATATATATTAAGGCTTTTACCAGGAAGGATACATTGAGATTTCTCTCGTTTTCAAGTACAAGTTCAAGAACATTAAAATGTATAGGATTCATCTATTCACAAAACGCCGAATTGCACTGAAATTGCGGCAAAATGCCCTGATTTTCGGTGTTTCAAATCGACAGAGGCGAAACCCATAGGTTTTAATGTAATAAATGGAATATATCTTTTTTCATTTTTTTAAAGACTATTTATTACTTTTATTTTTTTACAAAAATCCTAATTTATTTATTTTTTTAAATCCATAAAAATGTAGCAAAAAATATGTCGAAATAATAAAAAAAGGTCTGTTTAAAAAATAATAAAAAAACAGCAAAAAAATAATGAAAAAAAGTTGTTTAAAAAATAATGAAAAGATCTGTTAAAAAAAAGACAAAGTTTATAAAATAAAAAACAAAAATGTGTTAAAAATACAAAAATTTAAAAATCTTTTAAGCTCCCATTAGGAGGAAACTTCCTATATATATATATATATTATTTTTCACTTTGGTGGAATTTGTGGAGGCCATTTCGATGCAATCCGGCGTTTTTCGCCAAAGTCTGATAACGCAAAATACGGTTAACATTCAACAAATTGTGATCACACTGAATTTTCTGAGAAATGGACTCGCGGAAGTGCAACGCGGCGAAACGAATAGCAAAGCGAAACCTGGCCCTCGGCGATCTTTGCGCTGCACCGACTCCCTGCGCTACTGGAGGCTCTGGATTCTCCACTGGCCTCCATGGAAAGATCTAGACTAGACCTGCACAATGTACGACCTGCGAGTGGTCGAGCGATGCTGGCCGTCGTGTTCCACGGTGGGGAGCAGGTCCAGACTCGCCATTGGGCATTGCCCGAGGGGCCGACACTGTAGCAGGTACAGAGGGCCGACATGCATGGCGGCGGCCATCTTTACAACTGGTAAGCCGCCAGGACCTTCTGTGCACCCTAAGCTGCATGGAAGATCCTGTGCGGGTCCAATGGCTTCTCCAAGAAGTCCCCTGTATGAAAGAAGCTCAGCCTATTCTAATTTCGGCCCCTACCTACTGCCAAGTTGTGCTTGTCTGAGGCCTGTTCAATACCTCAGCCGCTGCAAGTGCTAAGTTAGCAACTTGCCATTGAACGCCGTTCAACCGCTCAGCGCTCAGCAGTGCTAACCTAGCACTTGCAGCGACCCGAGGAGATGCTGAGTGTGACGTTTTAAAGATGGCCGCCACCATGAAGCAAGTAACAATGCCTTACAGCAAGATGGCCGCCGCCTCGAAGCAAGTAACAATTCCGTACAGCAATGTTAATTTTGAGGTTTTTGTTCACCAAAGCACAAAATATTTATTTATTATTTCCCCCTGCACATAGACATATATCACAGTTCAATTTATATATTGTTTCAGAAGTAAACATAACGTTTATTCATTAAAAACTATCATTTGTGGTGTGTGCGTACAAAACGGAATTGTGTTGACTGCTTCTCTTTATTATATTTTGTCCGAGTGATCCGAAAAACAATCTGAATTTTTCATTAAGAAATCGTCGGCCATTTTGGATTCAAAATTCGCATCCAAAGGGTTCAACGACACTGCTGCAGCAAACTGAATTGCTGCGTTGCAGCAATTCAGCAGCTGCTGAGGTATTGAACGGGCCTCAGATCTCCACATAGAGTAGGGCTGTCAAACACCGACACCCCCCCCCCAGGATGCTTCAAAAATACAACTCCCATGATTCTCTGGACATCTTTTGCATTCAAAGAATTCTGGGAATTGTAGGACACCAGCATCTGGTGGATCCGCGAGTTTGACAGCCCTGGTGTAGAGCTTGGTGGAGAATCCAGAGCCTCCAGTAGTGCAGGGGGTCAATGCAAAGGAACCAGGAGTCACCCAGATCTGAGTGTGCGAGTCCTCTCCGGCACTTTACAGAGTTGTTTTAGCTCTCTGGGGGCTCATTCCTGATGTTTCTGGGGGTTGGGGGACGTCGTGCTGATGCAGGATGAGAGTTATGGATTATACATGCTGCGGGGTGGTATTTTTCATGCACTGCCCATCAGCATGAATAAACTATAAGTGTCCAGGAAAACATGGCCGACCTGGCGACCCATCCCGCATGTAGCGTCTCTGAGCGTTCGCCCCAGCTCTCTGTCTTCACGATGTCAGCAGGTGTGCGGGACCCCACGCGTTCCGCATTGAAACGCACCTGACATACTTCCCTGCAGAACACACACACAGACACGCTCCATAAATCTCTTTATGCAGGTTACAGGGCGCGCACGTCACACCTTCTCATATCACCGATCCTTTGATTACCAAGAGGGTGTAGGATCCGGCTGCCGGTCACGAGGCGACACGCGCATTTTATTAGCTTTATTTACAGTTTGCTAAACAATTCTCATATCTTTTTATACAGGGGAGCTGTACTTCCTGTCGACGAGAACCCCCAGCGCGGCCGTACCCGCCGGACTCATGTACAAGATAGTGGATCCTTCAAAGTAACCGTGTGCCCATTATAATGAATTCACAGCATTTCAGACCATGCATTATCAGGACAGGCTCAGGCAGGGCTAGGTTTATATACAAGTGGGATGGAATTGCATATTATCAGGACAGGCTCAAACAGGGCTGGTTTATATCTAATACAGGGGATCTGAGTGGACATTATCAGGACAGGCTCAGGCAGGGCTGGTTTATATCTAATACAGGGGATCTGAGTGGACATTATCAGGACAGGCTCAGGCAGGGCTGGTTTATATCTAATACAGGGGATCTGAGTGGACATTATCAGGACAGGCTCAGGCAGGGTTAATTTATTCCTAATGATTGTGACTGTACATTATCAGGACAGGCTCAGGCGGATCTAATTAATATCTAGCATAGGAGATGTGACTGACTGCATAATTGCACATTATCAGGACAAGCTCAAACAGGACTGGTTTATATCTAATACAGGGGATCTGAGTGGACATTATCAGGACAGGCTCAGGCAGGGCTGGTTTATATACAAGTGGGATGGAATTGCATATTATCAGGACAGGCTCAAACAGGGCTGGTTTACATCTAATACAGGGGATCTCAGTGGACATAATCAGGACAGGCCCACGCTGGGTTAATTTATTCCTAATGATTGTGACTGTACATTATCAGGACAGGCTCAGAGTCTCCTCTCTCTTTCTTCTAGGAGAGCGCCACCTGGAAAATGCCCTGTCAGTCCTCGCCCTGTCCTGATAAAAGGAAAACTGGTGGATTTTTACCCGACACAAAGTGAGTTTCTTTTTGTTTTCAGCATCAGAATAACTTTCCGTGTGCGGGTGACGTGTCCTATTAGGGGTTCCTCCATATATTCAGGGTGTTTTTAGGGGCTCCTCCATATATTCAGGGTGTGCGGGTGTCTTTTTAGGGGCTCCTCCATATATTCAGGGTGTGCGGGTGTCTTTTTAGGGGTTCCTCCATATATTCAGGGTGTGTGGGTGTGTTTTTAGGGGCTCCTCCATATATTCAGGGTGTGCGGGTGTCTTTTTAGGGGTTCCTCCATATATTCAGGGTGTGCGGGTGTCTTTTTAGGGGCTCCTCCATATATTCAGGGTGTGCGGGTGTGTTTTTAGGGGCTCCTCCATATATCAGGGTGTGTGGGTGTGTTTTTAGGGGCTCCTCCATATATTCAGGGTGTGCGGGTGTCTTTTTAGGGGTTCCTCCATATATTCAGGGTGTGCGGGTGTCTTTTTAGGGGCTCCTCCATATATTCAGGGTGTGTGGGTGTGTTTTTAGGGGCTCCTCCATATATTCAGGGTGTGCGGGTGTCTTTTTAGGGGTTCCTCCATATATTCAGGGTGTGCGGGTGTCTTTTTAGGGGCTCCTCCATATATTCAGGGTGTGCGGGTGTGTTTTTAGGGGCTCCTCCATATATTCAGGGTGTGTGGGTGTGTTTTTAGGGGCTCCTCCATATATTCAGGGTGTGCGGGTGTCTTTTTAGGGGTTCCTCCATATATTCAGGGTGTGCGGGTGTCTTTTTAGGGGCTCCTCCATATATTCAGGGTGTGCGGGTGTGTTTTTAGGGGCTCCTCCATATATTCAGGGTGTGCGGGTGTGTTTTTAGGGGCTCCTCCATATATTCAGGGTGTGCGGGTGTGTTTTTAGGGGCTCCTCCATATATTCAGGGTGTGCGAGTGTTGTTTTAGGGGCTTCCTCCATATATTCAGGGTGCGCGTGTCTTTTTAGGGGCTCCTCCATATATTCAGGGTGCGTGTGTCTTTTTTAGGGGTTCCTCCATATATTCTGGTGTGCGGGTGTCTTTTTAGGGGTCCTCCATATATTCCAGGGTGTGCGGGAGTAATTTTTAGGGGTTCCTCCATATATTCAGGGTGTGCGGTGTGTTTTTAGGGGTTACTCCATATATTCAGGGTGTGCGGGAGTATTTTTAGGGGTTCCTCCATATATTCAGGGTGTGTGGGTGTCTTTTTAGGGGTCCTCCATATATTAAGGGTGTGTGGGTTGTTTTTAGGGGTTCCTCCATATATTCAGGGTGTGTGGGTGTGTTTTTAGGGGTTCCTCCATATATTCAGGGTGTGCGGGTGTTTTTAGGGGTTCCTCCATATATTCAGGGTGTGCGGGTGTGTTTTTAGGGGTTCCTCCATATATTCAGGGTGTGCGGGAGTATTTTTAGGGGTTCCTCCATATATATGTTATGATCTCTGCTTAAAGTGATAGCACAGGTTTAGTATAGTCAGCTATAACACCTTCCTCCCCACCCCAAAAACAAAACCAGAACAACATAACAAAAACCTAGTAACAAATCAACAACCAGAACAATCGAACACAGTTCATCTGAGGAACTTGGAGAGTGTCACTGAAAAACTGATGACTAGTCTTCTGAAGAAAATTGCGGGGCCAAATCATCATCCACATCTTTCCGGGCCCTACGCGAGGACCGACGGAAGTCTCTTATCCGTTCTTGAAGAAGTAAGCGGTCAGGAGGGCGTCGGTGACGTTGGGGACGCCCACCAGCAGGCGGGGTGGTGTGGAGGCGGTAGGATTGGAAGAAAGATCAACTGGTGGGGTCAAGGAGGGTACAGAGGGGTCAGGGGGAACCTCTGAACCAGAGTCACAAATACCCACAGGAGACGAGTCCAAAGTTTCCGAGTCAACCCAGACACCATTCCAGATGTCCTCCGACACATTAGATGTGGACACCGGACCCCGTAAGGTTGGGGACGTTAAGGGTTCAGGCACCCGTGAACGAGACCGTAGCTGGTCTACATGTCGTCTGGTAATGGAACCATCTTCCAGGCGGACTCTGTACATCTTGGGTCCCAAAGATTCTGCAACGGTAGCAGGTAGCCACCGAGTGTTGGCAGATCCATACGATCGAGTCCAGACCTCCTGGTGGGTTGCAAAAACAGGAGACTCTTTGGACTTCACCATCTTTTCTTGGGATTGTAATACATGTTCATGAACGGTCTGAGGGCGAAGCATGTCAAAAGCAGTCCATGGCTGTCTTCCCAACATAAGCTCAGCTGGTGTTGTACCAGTGGTGGCATGTGGTGTAGTTCTGTAAGTAAACAGGAAAGAGTCTAACTGCTGAGGCGATATGGACCTCTGGCTAGTCACAGCTACTGAGACCTTGAAATAGTTCTTGAAAGTTTGTACAAACCGCTCTGCTTGCCCATTGGTGGCTGGGTGATAGGGCGGGTTAATTTGTGCTTGATATTATGGACCGTAACAAAACTCTGGAACTCCTGACTTGTGAATTGGGCACCATTATCTGTACCAAACGAAGCAAAAAGATGCAATAATATGGCAACTGTTGCCTTTGTAGTCAGCTGGGTAACTGGAATGACCTCTGGCCATTTTGAGTGGGCATCAATTATAATCAAGAAGGTTTGCCCTTATGGGACCCGCAAAATCCAAGTGAAGGCGAAACCAGGGAACCGTGGGCCAAGTCCAGGGTTGAATGCATCCTCGAGGAGGGTCTCTGGCAGTTTGT
The DNA here is from genome assembly GCA_009667805.1 of Leptobrachium leishanense. Classification (NCBI taxonomy): domain Eukaryota; kingdom Metazoa; phylum Chordata; class Amphibia; order Anura; family Megophryidae; genus Leptobrachium; species Leptobrachium leishanense. The sequence continues at coordinate 134,699 of RXON01001834.1, read as the reverse complement.
GCACATCCTACACAAGCATTGACATATGCCGTGATATCTGCATCTATGTTCGGCCACCACACATAGCCCCGTGCTTTCTGTTTCATCCGCGTGGTTCCAGGGTGACCAGTATGTAGCAAGTCCAAGATGTGTCTCTGGAGGGTTTTTGGAATGACCACTCGGTCTCCCCATAAGACACAATTATCCTTCACAAACAATTCCATTCGCTTCCTGTAGTAAGGTTCATGTTCCTGTGATACCGTCGCAGGCCAGCCGTCTCGTATAAAGGTAAGCACGTTTGTCAGAAGGGTATCCTTCACAGTATGGGCTGCTATCTCTCTGGAAGTAAGAGGTGTGAGGTGGTGTACCTACAACTCTTGACTGATGGTGTCGACTCTAGAGGCAGTTCTGTGAGACGGGACATTGCATCTGCATTTGCATTGTCATCATGACTTCGATACTGTATGCGGTAGCTGTATGCTCCCAAGAACAGGGCGTAGCGCTGGAGACGGGCTGCAGTTGTCTGAGAGATTCCTTTGTCAGGGCTAAAAATTTGAAGAAGCGGTTTATGATCCGTTAAAATGGTAAACTCTCTACCATACAGGTAAAGGTGAAACTTCCGAATTGCCCATATCAATGCAAGTGCCTCTTTATCAATTTGAGAGTAATTGCTCTCTGTCTTCGTCAAGGATCTGGAGGCGAAGGCCACCGGTTTCTCAGAGCCATCCGGTAGGATGTGGGAAAGAACAGCACCCAGACCATAAGGAGAGGCATCACAAGCCAGGGTGAGAGGCTTCTGGAGGTCGTAGTGCACAAGCATACGTGACGCTAACAGTTTCCGTTTAGAGGACTCAAAAGCATGTTGACATTTAGCTGACCAGTCCCACCTGGAGTGTTTCTCCAGGAGCTTATGCAGTGGAAACAATGTATGAGCAAGGTCTGGAAGAAATTTATTATAGTAGTTAAGCAGGCCAAGGTAGGATCGTAGTTGATGGACACTTGTTGGGGCTGGAGCTTTGACTAAAGCATCGACCTTGTCTTCAACAGTATGAATGCCCTCTGCATCTACTAAGTGGCCACAAAACTCCAATTTAGGCACCATGAATTTACATTTTGTCAAATTTACCTTGAGACCTTGGTCCTGAAGTCTTTGTAAAACGAGCTCTACATTCTGCTTGTGTTCTTGGTCCGTGCGACCAGTGATGAGCATGTCGTCTAATAGACACTGAGTGAAGGAATGTCTGCTAAAATTTCATCCATCTTTCTTTGCCAGATGGCTGGTGCAGATGCAATGCCAAACACCATTCGATTGTATTCGTACAAACCCCTGTGAGTGTTAATGGTGAGGTATTTTCGAGAAGAGGGGTGGACCTCAAACTGTAAGTAAGCTTGTCGTAGATCAATCTTGGTGAACTTCTGTCCCCCAGCAAGTGAAGCGAAAATGTCATCTACTCTGGGTAGAGGATACTGGTCAACCTCCAGTTGGCTATTCAGCACCATGCGAAAATCCCCACAGATGCGCAATTCACCATTTGATTTTTTTACTGGAACAATAGGTGATGCCCAAGCACTGCGCTCTACCTTGGAAATGACACCCTGTTCTTCTAGCCGGATTAGTTCAGCGTCCACTCCCACTCTAAGGGCAAACAGTACTGTCCGAGCCTTGAAGAATTTGGGATGAGCATCCGGTTTCAGCTTGAGCCTCACACAGTCAGTTTTGATTTTCCCTAACTCGTCAACGAAAACCTCAGGGAAACGCTTTTTAAGGATTCCACCCATCCATCATCATGTCCTGACGGAACTGTCAGGGTGTTGCAAGGATTCTTGATGATATCTGGCATTCCAGATGAGTGATCCAATCTCTGCCAAAGAGAGGCGGTCCTCCGTTTCTCAGGATATATAGTGGTAGTCTCTTTGTCTGGCCCTTGTATGATACCTTTACCTTTGCACAACCAAGTGGATGGAGTACTTGCATTGAGTAGGTCTGCAGCTTTATTGGAGTGGGGCGGACAGTTGCCTGGATCTGAAGATGTTTCCACTGTTTTTGTGTGATAACTGACACTGCAGCTCCTGTGTCAACGTCCATCTTTAGTTTCTTCCCTTCAATGGTTACTTGTACTGTCATTGCAGGGTGTGACGAGTGTATACGATGTATAGATAAACTATGTAATGCCTCATCGTTGTCTGAGTCAGATGAAGATGATGTCAATTTCTGTACCTTGTAAGTCTTCTTCTTAGGGTACCGCGGCTTTTGTCCTTGTACATTCCTATTATGGCAAACCCGTTGGAGATGGCCCATTTTTCCACATTGATGACAAGGTTGACCCTTAAACCGACAGATTTTGGAGTCGTGGTCTGTATTACCGCACCGGTAACAAGCTGGCGTGGGTTTGGGTCTGTATCTCCAGTTGGCTGTAGCAACTGCGGTTCTGAAAACGTCCTCTTTCACCCCTTCTTTGAGGATCTGAGGGTGCAATTCCTCCGTATCCCTGACAGCCATCTCCATGACTGATGCTATCTCAACTGCGCTTGTAAGGGTGAGTCCCTTTGCTGTCAGAAGTTTCCTTTGAATCGTTTCACTATTCAGTCCCAGGACAAACTTGTCTCTCAAAGCTGTCGGTAGGTACTCCCAAATGAACAGGTGGAGGCCAATTTGCGAAGGGCCACCACATAGGCTTTAATATCTTCGCCGGCTGCTGCTGCCGTTGATAAAAACGAAATCTTTCTGCAATTTCCAGCGGTTTTGGCTGAAAGTGATCCTCTAATAGTTTCAGGAGTTCCTGTAGAGCCTTGCTTGCTGGTTTCTCAGGGAACAGAAGGTCTCTTAGAGTGTCATATGTGTTAGCCCCCACGGCTGTGAGAAACACTGCAACCTGTCTCTCAGGGTGTGCTACCTGTCTCTCAGGGGGTGTTACCTGTCTCTCAGGGGGTGTTACCTGTCTCTCAGGGGGTGCTCCCTGTCTCTCAGGGGGTGCTCCCTGTCTCTCAGGGGGTGTTACCTGTCTCTCAGGGTGTGCTACCTGTCTCTCAGGGGGTGTTACCTGTCTCTCAGGGGGTGCTCCCTGTCTCTCAGGGGGTGTTACTGTCTCTCAGGGGTGTTACCTGTCTCTCAGGGGGTTGCTCCCTGTCTCTCAGGGGGTGCTCCCTGTCTCTCAGGGGGTGCTCCCTGTCTCTCAGGGGGTGTTACCTGTCTCCAGGGGTGTTACCTGTCTCTCAGGGGGTATGGTGTTAGCACTGAAGTACTGCTCTAAATCTCTCAGCCCAGGAGCTCCAGGAAGTTTTCTCTCCATCAAACTCAGTTAATGTGCCTATCAGTGCCATGATCTTGCTGCTGGATGGCAGTGTGTGCTTTATCTGGCTTTCAATCCCTGTTTTTTTTCTTTCCTTCAGGCTGAGCAGACCTTTACAAATCTCATTCTCGTCGCCACTGTTATGCTCTCTGCTTGTTCAGATATGAGGCTGGCTGTCAGGTTCACCATTGCTTTATTGCAGGACACTTACTGTTATATACAGCATGGATAACTACAGGAACACAGATCATGCATCTGCCTTCATAACTGCATCACACTAACTGACCCGAAGATGACGCCGTGCCCTCTGACCTGTGTCATCCTGGCGGAGCCACTAGTTAAAGTGATAGCACAGGTTTAGTATAGTCAGCTATAACAGTGCGGGTGTGTTTTTAGGGGTTCCTCCATATATTCAGGGTGTGCGCGTGTCTTTTTAGGGGCTCCTCCATATATTCAGGGTGTGCGGGAGTATTTTTAGGGGTTCCTCCATATATTCAGGGTGTGTGGGTGTGTTTTTAGGGGTTCCTCCATATATTCAGGGTGTGCGGGTGTGTTTTTAGGGGTTCTCCATATATTCAGGGTGTGCGGTGTCTTTTTAGGGGTTCTCCATATATTCAGGTGTGCGCGTGTCTTTTTAGGGCTCCTCCATATATTCAGGGTGTGCGGGAGTATTTTTAGGGGTTCCTCCATATATTCAGGGTGTGTGGGTGTTTTTTAGGGGTTCCTCCATATATTCAGGGTGTGCGGGTGTGTTTTTAGGGGTTCCTCCATATATTCAGGGTGTGTGGGTGTGTTTTAGGGGTTCCCCCATATATTCAGGGTGTGTGGGTGTGTTTTTAGGGGCTCCTCCATATATTCAGGGTGTGTGGGTGTGTTTTTTAGGGGCTCCTCCATATATTCAGGGTGTGTGGGTGTGTTTTTTAGGGGTTCTCCTATATTCAGGGTGTGTGGGTGTGTTTTTAGGGGTTCCTCCATATATTCAGGGTGTGTGGGTGTGTTTTTAGGGGCTCCCCATATATTCAGGGTGTGTGGGTGTGTTTTTAGGGGGTTCCTCCATATATTCAGGGTGTGCGGGTGTCTTTTTAGGGGTTCCTCCATATATTCAGGGTGTGTGGGTGTGTTTTTAGGGGCTCCTCCATATATTCAGGGTGTGCGGGAGTATTTTTAGGGGTTCCTCCATATATTCAGGGTGTGCAGGTGTTTTTAGGGGTTCCTCCATATATTCAGGGTGTGCGGGAGTATTTTTAGGGGTTCCTCCATATATTCAGGGTGTGTGGGTGTCTTTTTAGGGGTTCCTCCATATATTCAGGGTGTGTGGGTGTCTTTTTAGGGGTTCCTTCATATATTCAGGGTGTGTGGGTGTCTTTTTAGGGGTTCCTCCATATATTCAGGGTGAGTGGGTGTCTTTTTAGGGGCTCCTCCATATATTCAGGGTGTGTGGGTGTGTTTTTAGGGGTTCCTCCATATATTCAGGGTGTGCGGGTGTTGTTTTTAGGGGTTCCTCCATATATTCAGGGTGTGTGGGTGTTTTTTAGGGTTCCTCCATATATTCAGGGTGTGTGGGTGTGTTTTTAGGGGCTCCTCCATATATTCAGGGTGTGTGGGTGTGTTTTTAGGGGCTCCTCCATATATTCAGGGTGTGTGGGTGTGTTTTTAGGGGTCCTCCATATATTCAGGGTGTGTGGGTGTGTTTTTAGGGGTTCCTCCATATATTCAGGGTGTGTGGGTGTGTTTTTAGGGGCTCCTCCATATATTCAGGGTGTGTGGGTGTGTTTTTAGGGGTTCCTCCATATATTCAGGGTGTGCGGGTGTCTTTTTAGGGGTTCCTCCATATATTCAGGGTGTGTGGGTGTGTTTTTTAGGGGCCCCTCCATATATTCAGGGTGTGTGCGGGAGTATTTTTAGGGTTCCTCCATATATTCAGGGTGTGCAGGTGTTTTTAGGGTTCCTCCATATATTCAGGGTGTGCGGGAGTATTTTTAGGGGTTCCTCCATATATTCAGGGTGTGTGGGTGTCTTTTAGGGGTTCCTCCATATATTCAGGGTGTGTGGGTGTTCTTTTTAGGGGTTCCTTCATATATTCAGGGTGTGTGGGTGTCTTTTTAGGGGTTCCTCATATATTCAGGTGAGTGGGTGTCTTTTTAGGGGCTCCTCCATAATATTCAGGGTGCGTGGTGTGTTTTTTAGGGGTTCCTCCATATATTCAGGGTGCGTGGGTGTGTTTTTAGGGGTTCCTCCATATATTCAGGGTGTGTGGGTGTCTTTTTAGGGGCTCCTCCATATATTCAGGGTGTGCGGGTGTCCTATTAGGGGCCCCTCCATATATTCAGGGTGCGTGGGTGTGTTTTTAGGGGTTCCTCCATATATTCAGGGTGCGTGGGTGTGTTTTTAGGGGTTCCTCCATATATTCAGGTGTGTGGGTGTCTTTTTAGGGGCTCCTCCATATATTCAGGGTGTGCGGGTGTCCTATTAGGGGCCCCTCCATATATCAGGGTGCGTGGGTGTGTTTTTAGGGGTTCCTCCATATATTCAGGGTGTGTGGGTGTGTTTTTAGGGGCTCCTCCATATATTCAGGTGTGCGGGAGTATTTTTAGGGGTTCCTCCATATATTCAGGTGTGTGGGTGTGTTTTTAGGGGTTCCTCCCATTAGTTCAGGGTGTGTGGGTGTGTTTTTTAGGGGTTCCTCCATATATCAGGTGTGTGGGTGTCTTTTTAGGGGTTCCTCCATATATTCAGGGTGTGTGGGTGTGTTTTTTAGGGGCTCCTCCATATATTCAGGGTGTGCGGGAGTATTTTTAGGGGTTCCTCCATATATTCAGGGTGTGCAGGTGTTTTTAGGGGTTCCTCCATATATTCAGGGTGTGCGGGAGTATTTTTAGGGGTTCTCCATATATTCAGGGTGTGTGGGTGTCTTTTTAGGGGTTCCTCCATATATTCCAGGGTGTGTGGGTGTCTTTTTAGGGTTCTTCATATAATTCAGGGGTGTGTGGGTGTCTTTTTAGGGGTTCTCCATATATCAGGGTGCGTGGTGGTGTTTTAGGGGTTCCTCCATATTTCAGGGTGCGCGGGTGTGTTTTTAGGGGCTCCTCCATATATTCAGGGTGCGTGGGTGTGTTTTTAGGGGTTCCTCCATATTTCAGGGTGTGTGGGTGTCTTTTTAGGGGCTCCTCCATATATTCAGGGTGTGCGGGTGTCCTATTAGGGGCCCCTCCATATATTCAGGGTGCGTGGGTGTGTTTTTAGGGGTTCCTCCATATATTCAGGGTGCGTGGGTGTGTTTTTAGGGGCTCCTCCATATATTCAGGGTGTGTGGGTGTCTTTTTAGGGGTTCCTCCATATATTCAGGGTGTGCGGGTGTGTTTTTAGGGGCTCCTCCATATATTCAGGGTGTGTGGGTGTGTTTTTAGGGGCTCCTCCATATATTCAGGGTGTGCGGGTTTGTTTTTAAGGGCTCCTCCATATATTCAGGGTGTGCGGGTGTCCTATTAGGGGCTCCTCCATATATTCAGGGTGTGCGGGTGTGTTTTTAGGGGTTCCTCCATATATTCAGGGTGTGCGGGTGTGTTTTTAGGGGTTCCTCCATATATTCAGGGTGTGTGGGTGTGTTTTTAGGGGCTCCTCCATATATTCAGGGTGGGCGGGTGTATTTTTAGGGGTTCCTCCATATATTCAGGGTGTGCGGGTGTCTTTTTAGGGGTTCCTCCATATATTCAGGGTGTGTGGGTGTCTTTTTAGGGGCTCCTCCATATATTCAGGGTGCGTGGGTGTGTTTTTAGGGGTTCCTCCATATATTCAGGGTGTGTGGGTGTGTTTTTAGGGGCTCCTCCATATATTCAGGGTGCGTGGGTGTGTTTTTAGGGGTTCCTCCATATATTCAGGGTATGTGGGTGTGTTTTTAGGGGTTCCTCCATATATTCAGGGTGTGTGGGTGTCTTTTTAGGGGTTCCTCCATATATTCAGGGTGTGCGGGTGTGTTTTTAGGGGCTCCTCCATATATTCAGGGTGTGCGGGTTTGTTTTTAAGGGCTCCTCCATATATTCAGGGTGCGTGGGTGTCTTTTTAGGGGTTCCTCCATATATTCAGGGTGTGGGTGATGAATTGGGGTGCCCCTTGCACAGCGGCCGTTCTCTGGTTGTCCTCACATTCAGCGCAGTAGGTCCTTCTGATCTCCGTCTGCTGATATCAACTTTTCAAAACGTTATTTTTTTCCAGATCTCGTCATAAAATCCCAAAGTGTCACGACTGAAGCTCCTGTGATGTCAACCACCACCAGCCCAGCCAGACATTCAGCTCCATTCAGCACAACGCTGAGGCCTCATCTCACCACAAGGACATTTCCTGTACAGAGGACAACCAGTGCCCTGACGTATCTGACGGTCTCACCTCTACCTAAGCCAGCTACTCCAAGGAGACAAATGACCACAGAGAAAGCTACGGCCCCAACAGTCACCAGGAAACAGGAGAAGATCCTGACCACTCAACGGCCGTCAAGGAGTCAATGGAGAACAACAGCAATGAGCTGGCAGGACGAACTGATGAATTTGCTTGGCACCAAGAGGACGTCCTACACCACCAAAGCGACCCGTCTCTTCACCACCACGCAACCACTCAGGAGGACGCAGTGGGTGAGCCATAGACGTGAAGGCAAGAGATCCCATGGTGTGAAACGGGGCAAGAAAATAGTGATAAAGCAGAAAGTCAAGACCATCAAGAGACTCAAACATGGAACAGTACGACTGATCAACAAAGAGAACCTCCCTGACCGAGGCAGGATCGAGATCCACATCAATGGGGAGTGGGGGACGATCTGCAACGACAGGTTTGACAGCCAGGCCGGGGTAGTGGTTTGTCAGCAGCTGGGGTTCCCCTACGTCCTGAAGGTGGCCAGGAAAGCCGAATTTGGGGAAGGAAACGGAATCAGGATTCTGCTGGATGAAGTGAGGTGTGAAGGGTGGGAGAAGACCCTCTTGGAGTGTCAGAGATCCAAGATTGGAGATCATGACTGCACCCACGAGGAGGACGTGGGCATTGTGTGCGGGATGGAGGAGCTAGACGATGAAGAGGAGGTCTCTTTAACATAGGTACCAAGAAATGGATGTTCTCTGTCCGAGAGTCCGAAGCAAGAGTCTCCGTCTAACAAAGAGAAGCGGCAAAACCGCTGAAGATTTGGAACTTTCTAAGAAGCCCATCGATTGGAACAATGGACAAGATGTTTCGAGGCGAGAAACCTAGTCCGGGAGAGTGCGACTAATAATTTAACGTCACGTTATGGGGAGACGCTGGGCCCAGTGTGAAGCCTGGTGGCTTCTCTCCTCGGTGGACGTTTTGGGACAGGAACTGGACTGATCAATGTGGAATTTCTCACAACACGACATTGTACGGGGAGCTTCTCACGATACAGGTAACACCGAGCCAGCAAAACTTGATGTCCTACAAGTCCCTTAGTCATAATCATTGATGGTTTGGTTACCAATGGACCGTCCGAGGTGAAACGAGTCCAAAAGGCTTGGATTATCCAAATTCAGTGTTTCCTCTGTTATATTCATCAGAAACATTATTACAGCCTCCGATTCTCCGAACGATGAAGCCACATTAAATGGAGTCAGGTGGGAGCGCTCGACTAAGGGCCCTGTCCTCCTGGCCCCTCTGACCCATGTCTCCCTGCCCCATTGTGCTTCTGCCCAGCTTTGTCACCCCATTGTGGCTCTGTCCCATTCCTCTCATCCCCATTGTGCTTCTGCCCATCGTGCCTCTTCTATTCTTACACTTCCATTGGTCACTGCTCATCCATCTCACCCCACTGTGTCTCTACCTCATCCCTATCACCCATCATGCCGCTTCTCATCCCATTCACTTCCATTGTGTCCTGCCCTATCTCACTCCACTGTGTGCCTTTGCCCCATCCCTCTCACACCAGTGTCTCTGCCCAACTGTGTCACCTCCATTGTGTATTTGCCCCATCCATCTCACCCCACTGTGCCTCTGCCCAACTGTTACCCCCATTTTCTCTTCTCCATTCCTCTCAATTCCATTATGTCTCTGCCCCATCCCTATCACCCCATTGTGTTTCCGTCTCATCCCTTTGTGTTTCTGCCCCATCCCTATCACCCCATTGTGTTTCCGTCTCATCCCTTTGTGTTTCTGCCCATCCCTATTATCCCATTGTGCTTGTGCCCCATCCCTATCACCCCATTGTGTTTCCGTCTAATCCCTTTGTGTTTCTGCCCATCCCTATTATCCCATTGTGCTTGTGCCCCATCCCTATCACCCTATTGTTTGTCTCATCCCTTTGTGTTTCTGCCCCATCCCTATCACCCCATTGTGCTTTTGCCCCATCCCTATTATCCCATTGTGCTTGTGCCCCATCCCTCTTGTTTGTCTCATCCCTTTGTGTTTCTGCCCCATCCCTATCACCCCATTGTGTTTCTGCCCCATCCCTATTATCCCATTGTGCTTGTGCCCCATCCCTATTGTTTGTCTCATCCCTTTGTGTTTCTGCCCCATCCCTAATCCCCCAATTTGTGTCTCTGCCCCATTCAACCTCTGCCCAATGACCCCCACTATAGGTTGGAGACACCTCGTGCTAATATAGCTCCCTTTCCTCGGGACATTTTTGAGCCCCTCGCTAACAAACAAAGTCTAAAAACAAAGTAATTTAACTCTTCGCGTTTCACTGTAACCCATGTCTCTCCGGCAGCGGATTCTGCACCGTGTAAATGGATAAACGCTGCACAGAGCCTGTGATGACGCAGCTGGTCTGCCTGTGTGTGCGCGCATGCGCATATTATGTCACTACAGACACAAGTAATGGGTTTGTTGCTGCTCTTTCTGTTCCATCTCATTGTGTTTTTTCTGGCAATAAATACATCCGGTTCCTCCGCGCGCAGCACCTCTGTTCCCCCTCACTGTGCAGCTTTATCAGGACTTTGCCGCGTTGTGACTTCTTGCTCGTGGTCACATATCAGATGTTACAGGAAAGCGGAGGTCGCAATAAATGCAAACTGTGAATTCAACAAGAAGGCAACGCGTGTGTGTGTAAAAATAAATCTATATTTATATTATTTCCACCTCCTTGAGCAAAACGCCTTAAGAATCCATGTGCTGCGGTGCTTAATCCCATAAAAATGTATATATGAACCACAGATGGAAGCACTCACGGACTTGTGAAAATAAAACTGTCAAAATTTATTGGTGATGCATATAAAATCCGACGTTTCGGCCTCCGAACGAGCCTTTTTCAAGGTTCAACCCTGAAAAAGGCTCGTTCGGAGGCCGAAACGTCGGATTTTATATGCATCGGCAATAAATTTTGACAGCTTTATGTTCACAAGTCCGTGAGTGCTTCCATCTGTGATATAGATATATATATCCCTGAATTGGAGGGAAAAGCCGCCGAACGTAAAAACCGCCGCAAACCCATCGAACGCGTCAGAAAAATGCAGACGAACAGCATAAAAAAAAATAAAGAACTGCACAAAAATGTCTGGAAATCATATAGAAGGTCCTATGAGTAATAAAAAAAGTCTGTTACAGAAAAAGAAAAAAACACTGAAAAAAATGTGGAGACAAATAGCGAAAAATATTATTTTCATTTGCAGCAAAAAGTCTAAACCTTTTATTAGATATTAGATTAAAACGGGAATATTTTTAACATTGAAACCTATGGGATTCGCCTGAATAAACCTGCCGAATGAAAACACTGAACAGCAGGGCATTTCTCGGACATTTCACTGCTGTTCGGTGTCTGAATAGATTAACCCTTGCTTCTTTATGGAGGATTTCACTGCAACCGAACAGGCACCATATTTCACTGCTGCCGAACAGGCACCTTCGCTGGCAATTCGCCAAAATTCGGTGAACTGCCTGCTTTCTGAAAAGCTGAATGGCCCCGAAATCGCACCGTACGGGAAAACTCTGTTTTTGTTTTTTTTACATTAAAACCTATTGTATTCGCAGGTTTAAACCTGTCAAATTGAACCATCGAAATCAGGTCATTTCACTGTGATTTTGGTGCAAAATAAATAAAGTCCAAGAAGTCAGCGTACTCAGATAACTATATTTAATTGTGCTTAAGAGGGAGCGGGGCGACAGGTGATAGGGAAGCTTTGTGTTAAAACAATAAATAATTCATATTAATACAAGGTGAGAAAAGAAGAGGATTTATCAGGTGCGTTTCATCATAAATATTGTATAAAAATCAGGATTTAAGGAGTAGCTCTCCAAAGCTGAGTGACACCCCGTGCAGTCATGTACACGTGTCTCGGCCGGGTGCTGCCTGAGCATCATGGGGGTTGTATAGCACAATAACAAGGGGGGGGGATCTTTTATTTATTATTCTATTATTTTGTTTTATATAAAAGCATAGAGTTGCCAGGGCGGCCATGTTTTCCTGGACACATCTTACTATTTCATGCAGAGGGGGAGCGCAGGGGAAAGTGCTGCCCTGCATCATGTATTTTTCATATGCTGCAGGAAGGGAATCAAGGCAGGTCATCTGGGATTCCTTACCTGCAGTGTATGGATTATACATGCTGCAGGGTGGTATTTTTCATGCACTGCTCATACTTTATAGGTGTCCAGGAAAACATGGCCGACCTGGTAACTCTACCTTTATGGAACCATCGCAAAAGTAAACAACCGGGCAGACGCGCCCCATATGGTGCATCGGGTGAGCAATAATAACACAGCAACGTAGCTTTACAAATATATATTCAATCCTGCATCCAGGAGCACTCGGGACGTGTTAAAATGCAACTTTATTAAATATACAATATAAAAAGAAACAACGTTTCAGCCTCTTGGAGCTTTTTTCAAGGCTGAACATATTATACAAAGGATTTGGCACCGGTGCAATCAATTCCCTTTTTTTTTTGGTGACTAAAAGTGCAGTTTGTGTGCTTTTCTGCTACGGTGCAGAGATATATATATATACCAACAGTGAGAGATGCACTCTGGGACTCTTAAATAAAAAGATTTATAACGGATCCGACGTTTCGGCTCATTCTGAGCCTTTATCAAGGTGGAGCACAGGAGCCAGTGACATATATACACATATATATATATATATATATATACACACATATACATATATACATATATATATATATATTTATACATATATTTATCTATCCAATGAATGTGGTATGATAAATATAATATATATATATATATACACATATATTTATCTATCCAATGAATGTGGTATGATATATATAGAATATATATATATATACACATATATTTATCTATCCAATGAATGTGGTATGATATATATAGAAATATATATATATATATATACATATACATACATACATATATACATACATATATATATATATATATACATACATACATACACACACACACACACACACACGTACACCTTATAAGCAGTAGGTGTTTGACACCATGTGTTTTAATCTTTGTCCGAGAGCAGATTGAGTTGGTGACATCACGGCGTTAACTTGGCGCATCACAACCTGCGAATAACGTCACAGAAAGGTGTAATTTCTGACCCCGGTCTGTAGCATTACTGGAGATTTCCCTCTGTGACCCTCCAGAAAAGTCGCCCCACGCGGTTTATACGGCGACACATGTCTGGGTGCATCGAAATCTCAAACCAGCAGCGTCCGGGGCCAGAAGGAACGTGCTGTGAGGTCACTGTGTTCCTGGTTAGGCTTTCATCATCGTATTACATCATCAGCAAATGTTATTCTGACACTTTCTTCAGCAATCTCAAATCTCTCCCCCCCCCCCCCCAGCTTGATATCGCTTCATCCCGGGACCCGGCCGTCGCTGCGTCCGGTGACAGAGCTCAGCCAGGAGACGCGTTTCACCTGAATTATTTAGTAACGCTGCTATAAAGAGGATGGAATGTCCTGCGAGTCGGCTCCCAAGGTGGTATCTGGTGTGCGGTGAGCGCCTTGGGCCCGTTATTATCGGTTAATGGATTCGTAGCCGGGCTGGCTGTTGAACGCGAGCGGCTTCTTTGGTTCAGGGTCTCTTGAAATGGAATTGGTTGTCTCCAGAATGGGCTCCTGGTCCTCTTGTTCGGCCAAGTGAGGGAGGAAGAGGAGGTCAGTGAGTCCGTGAAGGTCTGCAGCTTTGTGGAATGTCTGAAGGACGAGCAGCATGGACAGAAGTCCGAGGAAGAGGTAGACTGGAACCAGGAAAGAGAAGGAGGAAGAAGGGATAAAAGGAGGACATAGCGGAGGGGTATTATGGGGGAGATCAAGGAGGAAGAGCAATGGGGGGGGGGTAGACATTAGAAGACAGGATAGAAAGAAACATGATGGGTTTGTGGAGGAAAACAATGTTTCAAGACGTCAGAGGAAATAGGGTGGAAAAAAGGAAGCATAAATGGAGGAAACGGGTCAGATGGACCGGGGAGAGGGACGCGGAGTTTTCGACAGAAGATTGGAAAATGGGAAGAATTTTTTTGGAAGGAAAAGACAATGTTACCAGACGACAGAGGAAACAGGAAGGAAGAAACGATGCAGGAAGGAAATCGATGGTGGAAAAGGTCACGTGGATGCAGAGGAGGAATTATTGTGCATGCAGGGAAACAGGAAGGAGAAAATGATGTTCAGAGATAGAGGAAGGGGGGGCGGGAAGGAGAAAGGGGGCGGGAAGGAGAAAGGGGGCGGGAAGGAGAAAGGGGACGGGAAGGAGAAAGGGGACGGGAAGGAGAAAGGGGGCGGGAAGGAGAAAGGGGACGGGAAGGAGAAAGGGAAGGAGAAAGGGAAGGAGACGGGAAGGAGACGGGAAGGAGACGGGAAGGAGACGGGAAGGAGACGGGAAGGAGACGGGAAGGAGACGGGAAGGAGACGGGAAGGAGACGGGAAGGAGACAGGGGACGGGAAGGAGACGGGAAGGAGACAGGGGACGGGACAGGGGACGGGAAGGAGACAGGGGACGGGAAGGAGACAGGGGACGGGAAGGAGACAGGGGACGGGAAGGAGACAGGGGACGGGAAGGAGACAGGGGACGGGAAGGAGACAGGGGACGGGAAGGAGACAGGGGACAAAAGAAAAAAGAAAATTGTGATTAGAAAAACATAATAATTTCTCTTTAATATGAGATACTTTCAGATTCTGGAAAAAAGTAAAGAACACGCATAGCGGCTCCCCGGGGGAATCATAGCGGCTCCCCGGGGGAATCATAGCGGCTCCCCGGGGGAATCATAGCGGCTCCCCGGGGGAATCATAGCGGCTCCCCGGGGGAATCATAGCGGCTCCCCGGGGGAATCATAGCGGCTCCCCGGGGGAATCATAGCGGCTCCCCGGGGGAATCATAGCGGCTCCCCGGGGGAATCATAGCGGCTCCCCGGGGGAATGATAGCGGCTCCCCGCAGGAATCATAGCGGCTCCCCGGGGATCATAGCGGCTCCCCGGGGGAATCATAGCGGCTCCCCGGGGGAATCATAGCGGCTCCCCGGGGGAATCATAGCGGCTCCCCGGGGGAATCATAGCGGCTCCCCGGGGGAATCATAGCGGCTCCCCGGGGGAATGATAGCGGCTCCCCGCAGGAATGATAGCGGCTCCCCGGGGGAATGATAGCGGCTCCCCGGGGGAATGATAGCGGCTCCCCGGGGGAATGATAGCGGCTCCCCGGGGGAATGATAGCGGCTCCCCGCGGGAATGATAGCGGCTCCCCGCGGGAATGATAGCGGCTCCCCGCGGAATGATAGCGTCTCCCATGCTGACACTTATTACAGACCTGATGGGTCAGACTCCGCGGCCGGGACCTGCACCTTCCCCTTTAACGGGTAGCGCAGCTGGTTCCTGCCCAGACTATGAGACTTGTCCCTTGTGCTCATTGTGGCTGAACGGCTGGAGGTTCGTGGTTGTGCCTCTGCTGCCTTTGGGCCGATTTTCACACGTGATTATATGTATTCTCAGAAAAACACATTAATTGCGGATTCAGTTCCTCCTGATACTTCTCCATCTGGCCCCGTTCTCGGTTTACTGTCACATAGGGAAAAAACGCCAAAAAAAGCAACTTCCAGCCCATCACTGACACCAGGGCCGGCCCAAGACATTGTGCTGCGTGGAGCAAAGGATGAAATGCTGCCACCCCCCAAAAAAAACAAAAAACACGCAGCGTGTATGAGCGTATCACAGAGCGCCACAGCAATAAAATTCAAACACTCAAACACACCGTACATTCGAATTTTCTTGCTGTGGAGCTCTGTGATACAGTAATGTGCGGTGTATATAACTGAGCCCAGCGTCACATACCCAGCACAGCCCAGCATCACATACCCAGCAGAGCCCAGCATCACATACCCAGCAGAGCCCAGCATCACATACCCAGCAGAGCCCAGCATCACATACCCAGCAGAGCCCAGCATCACATACCCAGCAGTGCCCAGCATCACATACCCAGCAGTGCCCAGCATCACATACCCAGCAGAGCCCAGCATCACATACCCAGCAGTGCCCAGCATCACATACCCAGCATCATACCAAGCAGTGCCCAGCGTCACATACCAGCAGAGCCCAGCGTCACATGCCCAGCAGAGCCCAGCGTCACATGCCCAGCAGAGCCCAGCGTCACATACCCAGCAGAGCCCAGCGTCACATACCCAGCGTCACATAGCATCACATACCCAGCAGAGCCCAGCGTCACATGCCCAGCATCACATACCCAGCAGTGCCCAGCATCACGTACCCAGCAGTGCCCAGCATCACATACCCAGCAGTGCCCAGCATCACATACCCAGCAGTGCCAAGCGTCACATACCCAGCAGAGCCCAGCGTCACATGCCCAGTATCACATACCCAGCAGAGCCCAGCGTCACATACCCAACAGTGCCCAGCGTCACATGCCCAGCAGTGCCCAGCCTCACATGCCCAGTATCACATGCCCAGCGTCATACCCAGCAGTGCCCAGCATCACATGCCCAGCAGTGCCCAGCCTCACATGCCCAGTATCACATGCCCAGCAGTGCCAGCGTCACATACCAGCAGTGCCCAGCGTCACATACCCAGCAGTGCCCAGCGTCACATACCCAGCAGAGCCAAGCGTCACATACCCAGCAGAGCCAAGCGTCACATACCCAGCAGAGCCAAGCGTCACATACCCAGCAGAGCCCAGCGTCACATACCCAGCAGTGCCAAGCGTCACATACCCAGCAGAGCCAGCGCCACATGCCCAGCGTCACATACCCAGCAGAGCCCAGCGTCACATACCCAGCAGTGCCAAGCGTCACATACCCAGCAGAGCCCAGCGCCACATGCCCAGCGTCACATACCCAGCAGTGCCCAGCGTCACATACCCAGCAGTGCCAAGCGTCACATACCCAGCAGAGCCCAGCGTCACATACCCAGCAGTGCCCAGCATCACATACCCGCAGTGCCCAGCGTCACATACCCAGCAGTGCCCAGCGTCACATACCCAGGCTCACTCATGGATATATTTGCCCCAGGCTCATCTCTGCCAGGCCCCTCCGAGGGGCAGATCGTGTGGCCGTCGCGTTCCTTCCTTGAACGAGCGGCAGCCTCATGAGTATCTGCCACTCGCCTGGGATCCACCCTCCAGCCTGCCGCGAGATCGCGGAGTTCACGTGATCTCGTTCGCGGCAGGCTGGATCTCAGGCGAGCGGCAGATACTCATGCGGGCTGCTGCTTGTTCAAGGAACGAACGCGGCGGCCGCAGGATCTGCCGCTGCGCCGATAAAAAAAAAAAAAATAGTGCAGAGCGCAGCAGCGGCGCCAGTGGCAAAAATTTGCTGCCCCCCAATTTCTGCCGCTCCGCTCTGCACCATTGTCGGGCCGGCCCTGACACAAATCACACAGATATAACCCGACCCCTCCCCGACACAAATCACTCCGATATAACCCAACCCCTCCCTGACACAAATCACACAGATATAACCCGGCCCCTCCCTGACACAAATCACACAGATATAACCCGACCCCTCCCCGACACAAATCACACAGATATAACCCGACCCCTCCCTGACACAAGTCACACAGATATAACCCGACCCCTCCCCGACACAAATCACAGATATAACCCAACCCCTCCCTGACACAAATCACAGAGATATAACACGACCCCTCCCCGACACAAATCACAGATATAACACGACCCCTCCCCGACACAAATCACAGATATAACCTGACCCCTCCCCGACACAAATCACACAGATATAACCCGACCCCTCCCTGACACAAATCACAGATATAACCCGACCCCTCCCCGACACAAATCACACAGATATAACCCGACCCCTCCCCGACACAAATCACACAGATATAACCCGACCCCTCCCTGACACAAGTCACACAGATATAACCCGACCCCTCCCCGACACAAATCACACAGATATAACCCGACCCCTCCCTGACACAAATCACACAGATATAACCCGACCCCTCCCTGACACAAGTCACACAGATATAACCCGACCCCTCCCCGACACAAATCACACAGATATAACCCGACCCCTCCCTGACACAAATCACACAGATATAACCCGACCCCTCCCCGACACAAATCACACAGATATAACCCGACCCCTCCCTGACACAAATCACAGATATAACCCAACCCCTCCCCGACAAAAATCACACAGATATAACCCGACCCCTCCGACACAAATCACAGATATAACCCGACCCCTCCCTGACACAAATCATAGATATAACCCGACCCCTCCCTGACACAAATCACACAGATATAACCCGACCCCTCCCCGACACAAATCACACAGATATAACCCGACCCCTCCCCGACACAAATCACACAGATATAACCCGACCCCTCCCCGACACAACAAAAAGCTTGGTCCAAGGCCCTGGCCTCGTTTACCCTCCGTATCGACAGCTCTGAAGATACTGATTGTGTTTAGACACCACCCTGTAACACATCCCCGATACTCACAGGCCACAGACACCTTGTAGAGCTGCCGGAGGAACTGGTCACTTTGCTCCCCAGGAACGTAATCTCCGAGTCCGATCGTGCAGAGCGAGATGAAACAGAAGTAGAAAGCGTCCAGGAAACTCCACGTGTTCTCAATGGCGTTAAATATGGCGGACGGGACCAGCAGGAAGAAGGTGAACACCACAATCAGCAGCACGACAAAGTGGTACTTGGTAACGCTCTTGTGGTCGTAGCCGTGATGCATCTGGAAGTACTGGATGGGCTTGTGAGTGACGATGGCCATGAGGCGCTGGATGGCGGCCGTGAGGACAAGCATGGTGAACGGGACCCCAACCAGGGCATAGAAGATGCAGAAGGCTTTACCGGTGTCTGATAGCGGCGTGGTGTAACCGTAACCTGGAGAGAATAAACCAAAACCTGAGTTAGTGATCAGAGAAAGAGACAGCTCACTCAATGTGGATAGATACCCCCTAGCAAGTACACAATGGCGCAGGGGGCGGGGCCTGAGACCAGGCAACTATCAGACGTTTTACAAAGTGTATCAACCAATCAGGGCCATTTATATCAATAAAATGTCATTTAGATAAAAAACAAAATATCCGATTTACAGCGATTTCCAATTCACAGACTCATTGCTGGGAGGTTTATGGCTGTGCAGCTCCGTTATACACCCGCACGTATATATAGGAGGAGCCCCTAATAACATGCCCACGCACCCCGTATATATCTGCCACTAAAAAGACACCCACACACCCTGAATATATGGAGGAGACCCTAAAAAGACACCCACACACCCTGAATATATGGAGGAGACCCTAAAAACACACCCACACACCCTGAATATATGGAGGAGACCCTAAAAAGACACCCACACACCCTGAATATATGGAGGAGCCCCTAAAAACACACCCACACACCCTGAATATATGGAGGAGACCCTAAAAACACACCCACACACCCTGAATATATGGAGGAGACCCTAAAAACACACCCGCACACCCGGAATATATGGAGGACACCCTAAAAACACACCCACACACCCTGAATATATGGAGGAGACCCTAAAAACACACCCTGAATATATGGAGGATCCCCTAAACACACCCACACACCCTGAATATATGGAGGAGCCCCTAAAAAGACACCCGCACACCCTGAATATATGGAGGAGACCCTAAAAACACACCCACACACCCTGAATATATGGCGGAGCCCCTAAAAAGACACCCGCACACCCTGAATATATGGAGGAGCCCCTAAAAACACCCTGAATATATGGAGCCCCTAAAAAGACACCCGCACACCCTGAATATATGGAGGAACCCCTAAAAACACACCCACACACCCTGAATATATGGAGGAGCCCCTAAAAACACCCACACACCCTGAATATATGGAGCCCCTAAAAAGACACCCGCACACCCTGAATATATGGAGGAGCCCCTAAAAACACACCCACACACCCTGAATATATGGAGGAGCCCCCAAAAACACCCGCACACCCTGAATATTTACAGCTGCCTTAAACTATAACCCTCATCACGCTCAGCCACATCTTGATTCGTTATTATACTGTATTTTAGGATTTATTCACAAAATCGATGACTCCTAAAATTGTAAACTCGCTAATCAGGGATTGGGTGAAGAGCCGAGACAGAAATCACACATTTTAGGTCAATACAGTCAAATCTGAAGAAAACCAAAAAGCAGGAATATTTGTCGCTTTCCTGTCGATCCATCGCCGTGTCACAGTTTAGTGAATAGCTCCTTTGCAATCTGCCTGTTTAACCTAAAGAACCCGCACCGTCACCCTTTGCCGAGACGTCAAATTGAATCCTGGAGAGGATTTATGATTAAATTCAGTTATAAAATTTAATTCCTATTAGAGGATTAAAAAAAAACAAAAACTTTTTTTTTAATACTTTAAAATAGAATAATTATATATATTCATGTTACTTTAAATGCTTCGATATATGATCATTTCCACGCGGGTGTCCCCTCGCGTGAGGTCTGCGATGAGGCGAGGTAGTTCAATGTAGCGTGTGCCGGGGAGGCGATGCCAGATGTCCAGCGAAAAAAAAAAAGTGTAAATATAGGTTTTGACGTCACTGATAAAGCACGTTTTGTCCCCGTTATCACACGGTGAATCGCCCGATGTTTTTTCTGGCAGGAATTCAAGTTAGATTAATAAAGGTAAATACACCATCCGCCTCCCTGATCTGCCGTCCAGCGAAAAACCCCAGAAAAATTGATAAAAAATGGCCCCAAATCCAGTTCAAAGACCACGTTAAGATTTGTTTAGTGCCGTCATGACACCAAAAGTGGAAATTCCCACCGCTGACACCATGTGATGAGGAAAAAATGCCCGTCGGGCTGTGTATAAGGTGGGTGTGAAACGTAAATGGATTTGGTGTTTAGACTGGGGTCCCCCGGTTATGTACAAGCTCCCGTACCATTGGGAAAAGGGGTGCTATGGGAGAGACACAGTTACGCAGCTCGTCTCCTGTCTGCGTCTCTCCGGCTTTGCTTGCATGGTGTTTGCGGACGAGGTCCCTTTAAATGCACAGGTCACACATAGCACTTTGTGCCAGTTTGCTGCACTTTTACCTCTTTTGCAACTTTCCACTTCCCTTTACGCAGCAAGCTCATTCATATATAGACGCGGCTTCTCCGTCAGCAACACGGACCTTCCTTTTTCTTATTTTTCGTTTTAAAACCGATATATTTTTCTCTGACACGAAAACAATGGCCTGCGCCACCTGTGTAAACCACGGCACGGAGGCGGCTGGATTTTCTGAGTCATTAAATACAAATAAATGACATTTATTTTTAACCGTACCGGATTCTGGCAGTTTGCTTTTGATAATGATCACGAGATATAGGACCTGATACACACACACACACACACACACACACACAACCAGAGTATAGTACGCAGTGATAGCTTTTTTTATTGGACATTAAAGAGTCTTTTAAAATGTCCAATATAAAAGGTATCACTACGTACAGCTATACTCCGACGATTTTGGCCTCTGGACCAACACAAATTCATATATATACACCCACACATACATAAACACAAAGAAAAAAACCTGATAATTATTGAGTGGATTGCTCTGATGCATGTGCGTTATTCAGGGCTCAAAATTCCCATTTGTCCTCTCGCCAAGGGACAGTGATACTTTAGGGCTCGTAAGCTCAGAAGTGGCAAGTGACTATTCAGCCTGGCTAGTACCTTAGGTATTAAAATCTTGAGCCCTGATATAACACACAGACACACACACACACACCTGAGATTATGATTGGGTGGAGTGTTCTGATGCATGTATATTGCAAATCACGGGGTCAGCAACCTTGGCCCTACTGGGCCCCTATTCCAATATCTGTGTGATCTTACCAGAGCCGTTATAGTCCATGAAGTTAAGTTTAACACAGCTACGTTTACACAAACCTTGGAATAAGAGCCCTAATGTTTTGGGACTACATTTCCCATGAGGCACAGCCATTCTAATCAGTACATGAGCTTCATGGGAGACGTACAGGGTTATTCATAAAGAGGTAAAACTCAGGAGAATGACTGGAGAAGTGAAAATTCTAGGTCAACAATAGCCAAACCAGAAACATTCTCCCATGTATCTCACTTTCCAAATCGGCTATTTGATGTAGATTGTGCTCTTTTCCTGCCATCCTCCTGATTTTCACCTTTCTCTGAATAACCCCGGTAGTCTCAAAACATCAGGAAGGCTAAGGATGATGATCCTTGTTGTACATATTCATTATATATGTAATAAATAAAAAAAAGCACAAATGGGAACTGGTCTTAAATGACAAGAATCACATCAGACTACATAGATTTTTCACCATAATCTGTATTTAACCCTTTCACTGCTGAGGACGTGTGGGGAACGTCCTCATTGACTCCTAAGTGGAGATTGGAGATATCAGGGTTCAAAGGAACCCCCATATCTCCAGACTGTTGGCAGCTAGCAGGGTCATGTTTGGTATCATTAGAAAGGAGCATGGCCTTTCCAATGATACCAAACATGACCATGTTTAAAGTAAAGAAAAAAAATAAAAGAAAAATGTGGTTTTTTTTTTTTTTTAGATGTGAAATGGCTAAGCAGTGAAGGGGTTAACACTGGGCCTCCGAGGGTTACAGTTTGGTATTGTCCACCTTGATATTACAGATTATGCAAACTCGATAAAGGCAGCTCTGTGCAAACATGCAACCTTATTCGACTCTTCAACCGGAAAACACATGTTTTTGCTTTGCGTCCAAAGGGAATTTTGGCACAATTTCAGCATTTGAGTTCTGGTAAGGTAGCCTGAATGGTCAGCTCTTGGGCCAGGAGACCTGAATTATCAGCTCAGGTCATCCTGTCCACTCAGGATATCCATATTTAGAATCCCTCGCGCAGCGGTGGGACCCCCCCCCCCAGCACATAAATAATTCACTGTATCCGCGCCGCTCGGACAAGGTTTTAGTGGTCACGCGTTTCGCTGATCCAGCGCTGAATGAGTAACCCCCCCCCCTCACAATGTTTGGACTGGATTGGGGGCGCTCAGTCTCAGCGAAAGCGATTTTTTGTTTCTCTCCCCACTGCCCTTTAAATACACAATTGTTTTAAAAAAAAAAGAAGATATAATAATGTAAAAAAATTAAATAAAACTCAAATGAAAGACCGGTCGCTACACGCGGACTTAAAACCAGATTTACCTGTAGGTTCTAGGTGACGGGTCGCCCCTCTATCCAGATGCACCAGACCTATACCTTTGGCAGTGACCCCTTTTCCTCTTACCCAGTTGAGCAGCAGGGCGTCCCCCGCCTCCAGGTATGCAGGTGCAGGATTTTGTTGGTCTGGGAAGGGCTGGCGTACGGCGATATTGGGACCTGTTACCGGAGGGTATCTTGCTCACCTTTCCAGGAAAAAAATTGCTGCTTCACTCCCTTCGTCGTCGTCCCCCCCCCCCCGATGTATGCCGCTGCGGCACTTTGCCTCGACCTCTGCCCGGGAGGGAGCGGCGACTAGACCTCTCGCTGCTTTCGAGCCCCTCTGTGTAGCGGATCGCCCCGCGATTGTTCGACCAGGGGAGTGGGGTCACTTTATGTACGGTGATAGATGTGAGGAGGATTTGAGAGACCAGTTACTAGGGGGATGAGTGGGTGGACATCTGGGAGTAAGCAGCGGGGTCTTCCATATATACGTGACCCATCAGGAGCAAACATAAAATTCTGTTGCGTTGATAGGTCACCCCGGTGTCCCGGTCATAATTGGGGGGGGGGGTTGCCACTTCTGATTGCTCTTGGCGCAATTGTGGATATAAGGACACTTCTATCCACACGTGGTGGGATTGTGCGGTGGTGCAGCGTTTTTGGTCGAGTATACATGCTCGTTTCACCGCCTTTTTCAGCGCCAACGTCTCTGGATCCTTGGGCTTAACCTTTATCCTGTCCATTTCGTAATTAAGGCTGGGGTCGGACGAAGGCATTTTTAACGTGCATTTAGGCTGGGGTCAGACCAGCGCATTTTTAACGTGCGTTCTGGCGCACTTAATCACGGCCGCACTAGCAGCAAATGACGGGCAATGACAGCCAATATACGAAGTACGGTCGCACGAAAGTCCGGCCGCGCAACGCAAGTGGAAAATGAACGCATTTTTTCGAGAACGCAGAACCGCTAGTACGGACGTACAGAGTGCGCTGCGTCCACTAGCGGTGTGTGTGTGAGATTAGGAGACGTCAGACCCTGCTCGTGTCCGGCCAACATAACGTCCAGACGCAAAAAGTTTCCTGGTTTGGATTCGTAAAACATCACGCACGAAAATGCGCATCGTATGACCGTTTTCGCATATTCCGTGAAAAAATACATCAATGCGTTCGGACGCACTTTTTTACGTTCGCGTGTAAAAATGCTTTTGTTTGACCCTAGCTTTAGGCGCACTTAATCACGGCTGTGGTAGCAGCAAATGACGGGCAATGACGGCCAATATACGAAGGACGGCCGCACGAAAGTGCGGGCCGCGCAACGCAAGCGGCCAACGAATGCATTTTTTTTGAGAACGCAGAACCGCTAGTACTGACGTACAGAGTGCGCTGCGTCCGCATAGCGGCGTGTGTGCGTGATTAGGAGACGTCAGACGCTGCTCATGTCCGGCCAACATCATGTCTAGACACCCAAAGTTTCCTGGTTTGAATCCGTAACAAATCACGCACGAAAATGCGCATCATATGACCGTTTTCGCGCATTCCGTGAAAAAAATACATCAATGCATTCGGACGCACTTTTTGACGGTCGCTGCGAATAATGCGTTCGTTTGACCCTAGTCTAAACTGGACGGGAACATGTCCTTTCCAATCGTATGGCGTTCGCAGCCAGACATGCTCTGTCGGGGACGTGGCGCCAATGTACGCTTCCGCGACGGGGAGTTGTAGCTGCAAATATTGCGGATGCCAACAGTATGGTTTCAGATTTTGATTTATTTTTCTCGTTTCCTTTTTTTTCTGGTTTTTGTACCCCGAGTTTTACAGGCTTCGATGAGAAAAATGTGAAAATATGTGATTTTGTACTTTAAGTCCTGTACATCTACAGTTGTGGTTCCAATTCCTGTGTTTTTCTTGACGTGCATTTTAAAAAAAATAAAAAATTAGAGGGGGGGGGGGGGACTTGATTTATGAAGCACCCTTTGGGGGGGGGTTCTTCTATAAGGGGACAGGGACAGAACTTATTCATTTTCTTCTTCCTCAATTCACAGCGTAATGAATAAACCCCTTTATTGGTCAGGAAAATAATTATATATATATATATATATATATATATACACACACACACACGATATCTCTCTAGCGCTCAATGAGTGAACATATTATATATTAAATTGTGTGCAGAGGGCAAATAATGTATATTTTCATTTTGGACAATACTGCACAGACATGCTTCCACAGAGAGGGTTTATTTAGGTTTAAATCATGGGCAAATCAAGGGAAATTCACACAAAAGATGTGAGGTTTAGAACAAACAAAAAATGAGCTGAATAGAAAAACTTTAAAAATCATCAACCTAACCCTTCAGCTCGTGTCTTAACCTTAAAATGGCAATAACTGAGTGACTAGGCCCCAGGCAAGATGGCAGCCACGCCCTGAGGGTGCCACCACCTCGCTTCGCTGGCAGGGCTGTAACTCAAAACCAAACAATGCGCTGTTTGCAGCGAGGCGCAGCCCTTCAGGAAACAGAAGTGCTTCACCGTGACAAAGGATTAGTATCAGAAGTGATTATGGCTTATTCTGCGCGTCGCTGATAAACAATCCACAGCCTGAAAAGCGAGACTCTGCTTCCTGTATGGAGAGCCGTGTTTCCCAAAAAGAGAAATCCTCACAGAAACCATCACTGGCTGGACAGGATTGTCAATGCCGCAGAATTATGTTATCAGACAGAATTAAGATTAATGCCAGAGCGTAACAGGATGGCAACAACTGGGGAGCAAGATGGCTGCCTGGGGAGTATCATTAAATGAGCAATAACTGGGGAGCAAGATGGCTGCCTGGGGAGTATCATTAAATGAGCAACAACTGGGGAGCAAGATGGCTGCCTGGGGAGTATCATTAAATGAGCAATAACTGGGGAGCAGATGGCTGCCTGGGGAGTATCATTAAATGAGCAATAACTGGGGAGCAAGATGGCTGCCTGGGGAGTATCATTAAATGAGCAATAACTGGGGAGCAAGATGGCTGCCTGGGGAGTATCATTAAATGAGCAATAACTGGGGAGCAAGATGGCTGCCTGGGGAGTATCATTAAATGAGCAATAACTGGGGAGCAAGATGGCTGCCTGGGGAGTATCATTAAATGAGCAATAACTGGGGAGCAAGATGGCTGCCTGGGGAGTATCATTAAATGAGCAATAACTGGGGAGCAAGATGGCTGCCTGGGGAGTATCATTAAATGAGCAGTAACTGGGGAGCAAGATGGCTGCCTGGGGAGTATCATTAAATGAGCAATAACTGGGGAGCAAGATGGCTGCCTGGGGAGTATCATTAAATGAGCAGTAACTGGGGAGCAAGATGGCTGCCTGGGGAGTATCATTAAATGAGCAGTAACTGGGGAGCAAGATGGCTGCCTGGGGAGTATCATTAAATGAGCAATAACTGGGGAGCAAGATGGCTGCCTGGGGAGTATCATTAAAATGAGCAATAACTGGGGAGCAAGATGGCTGCCTGGGGAGTATCATTAAAATGAGCAGTAACTGGGGAGCAAGATGGCCACAAGGTGAGAATGATAGAAATGGGCAATGGATGGAGAGCAGGACGGCCACCAGAAAATGATTGAAAGGACAAAATTGCAATGATGAAGAGCAAGATGGCCGCATGCAAAGAAATAAAAGTCTGAGTATGAGGAAGTAAATAGATGCCTGGATGAAAACAAATGATTGAAATGGTGTAACCAGGAGAGTTAGTACATTAAGGCTCGGGGGGGGGGGGGGCACGTGCGCAGGTCTAATAATAATAAAAATGATGACCCCAGATAGTGGGAAGGCTGGGATTGGCTGGTCTGTACCAGCCAATCCCAGAGAACATACAGCTCAATGCAAGAAAATGTAAAAGCCGACTCCATATTTCTAGACGCCAGGGAAACTGTGTGTGAGCCGATTGTGACAGAATAATTCAATTAGTAGCCAGAACTAGGAGACTAGAATAGAGTCGCCAGGTCGGCCATGTTTTCCTGGACACATGTAATTTATTGATGTTGATGGGCAGCACATGAAAAACGCCACCCCGTAACATGTATAATCCATATTCCATACAATCACAAAGGAACCCCAGGTGACCTGCCTTGATTTCCTTCCTGCAGCATAGGAAATATACATGTTGCAGTGTAGTGGCAATAGACTGGAAGATGGCCGCTATTATAAGCCAGGCGACCATCTTGTTCAGAATATTGGTTCATTTAAATATAACTAGGCAGGTTTTTAGCTGAAGCTATAATGAGGCACATGTAGAAATTTAGGAATGTGCTGAGATTAGTAGAAAAACAATTAAAGTGCTGAGAGAGAGATCTCTGCTGTTCCAGGCACAGAGAAAGATATGTCAAGGTCGTTGGGGCCCGCAGAAAGATAAAGAAAAGCGTAGAAACCAGACCATGCTTTAGCTGTATAAAAATAAACATAGTTTTTAGGGAGGTGGGCACGGCCCGGATTGAGTGCGGCAGCAAATCACAAACTGTCAGACTAACATGAAGTTTGCCAATTTATCGTCAATGTATGGAATGCTTTTGTACTAACAATGGGAGGTATTAACCCACGTGGGGTGCAATAAAGTGTCATCGGGAGGTGGGCTAATTGGGATGTACCTAATTATGTATTTGGGGTATAAGACCCCTTGTCGGGGGGGGGGGGAGACGGGGCTCATTCTTTGCGATTGAATCCTGTTTGAGCATCTGTTGTGATATCACAATAAAGTTTGCCTTTCCTGAAGAGACTCGTGTTCAGACAATCCTTGCTCGTGTCCGGTCCGGCCTCGTCCCGAGTGAACCCGTCTGATTCCGGTAACAGCAGGGCAGCACTTGTTCCTGTGCTCCCCCCTCTGCATGAAATAGTAATAGGTGTCCAGGAAAACATGGCCGACCTGGAAACCTAGTCCAGAAACCCGTGGCAACCTGGCCCCTGGCTTTGGCGAGTCCTGGCTTAAACGGAGTGGGTGATGCCCTTGGGATTGGTACCCGGCGCAGGTAGTTCGGAGGGCATCGCGCTGCTCCTTGCACATGGCGGAGGATCACGTGCCGCGCAGTTTGTTGATCCGCTTATTCCTCGAACGGTTACAGTTAAAGATCTTCGGTCTCAATCAGCTCCATTGTTTGTGTACAGGCAAAACAGTTTAGGATTACGCCCCGGGGGAAACACGTGGGGCCGAGCGCACCAAATATTTACATTCTCCATGCAGAGTTGCTGTGCAGGCGCTGGGTGCGAGCTCCGTGCCGTGGGAAACCCGGCTGGTGGGTAACGTGCACCGGCGGACACAGTGACAAAGGAAGAGTTAATGGAATACTCAAAGGGCGGGGGGGGGGCGAGTTTTCCCGTCAGGGCGACTGTGGTTTTCCTTTGCACTTTGGGAATGGAAATTAATCGTCATGAAACTTTCCAGGACAACATATTAACCCCTGCACTACCAAAGCCCTGCACAACAGGAAAACATATCTGAGGTTTCCCCGACCTGATCTCAGAGGATCCCCCTGAAAGGCCAGGAGATTAACCCTCTGATGGCTAAGGCATACAGTCACAGGTGTCTGAGCTGCACTGGCTCCATCGCCTGAGGTCAAGCAGGGAGTCCCAAAGCCAATCTGTGGTAAAGCAATGCTGTAACATGCAGAGGAGAAAAATATAGATATAAAAAGGACTGCAAAGACTCAACGCAGATCACAAAGGGTTAATTTCCATATAAACCTCCATAAAGTGTATCAAAGGGGAGAAACTCTGCATTAACCCATTAATCCCCACACTGTTATTAGATACTATTAACCCACTAGTCACCTCGCTGTCTTTAGATCTCATGAATCATCTCTGTCATTATGTCCCTGCTTTAACCCATTAAACCCTCGCTGTCATTATGTCAATTTAACCCAATAATTTGGTCGCTGTCACTAGGTCCCTTTAACCCATTGTGCACCTTGCTGCCATTAGGTGTGTGTGAGATCATCCTCAGATTCTGAACTTACCGACAGTGGTCACCAAGGTGCTGGAGAAGAAGAAGGACGACGCCAGGTCCCACCTGCTCTCGTTGGTCGCGTTGTTCAGGATGGACACTCCAAACTTATTGGCGTTGATCACTTTGGACAAAAACTTCTCCAAGTCGCTCTCGTTGATGCACGGGCTCTCCGCCAGGAACTGCTGCTTGAGTTCCAGCAGGTCCGTCCGCAATCGTCTCTCGTACGGCGCTTCGATGGTGGACACCACCAGGGCCCCCAGAAGCAGGTAAAGGAGGTAGCTGCTGACCAGCAGACACAGCAGGACCCAGGACTTCATGGCAGAGCTGCGGGAGGCAGGGGGAAAGCCGGGGGTCAATACAACACACTTTAATCTCACCGGAAAGTCTAGAACCGGGCTACAGATTCAAAAAAAGTCTTGTTTGCAGCGCTACTAATCTAGAACCCGCCAGCTCTCCTGGGCTCCGTCCTGGATTTAGAGGTGGGAATCGTCCAAGCGATCCCAAGAGATATGGACAATGTGCTCGATATCTGGAGAGCGATTGGTATCGGACCTGGAGAGGTTCTGATCCAGAGAATGGCCGGGTTACAGGCGGCGCGAGAACCTCAACCCTACAGAAGGAATCTCGGCAGAAAACAGGAGGGTTAGAGGTTGGCCGGGAGGACACAATGGAGCGGGGCTGTCTCTGTATGGAGGTATCTGGTTACATGCCATTAGATGGGATAGAGGTCACACTCTCACAGCACCGATTTCCAGCCTCTTCATCTGGCGGAGGCTAGCAGGGAGCGGGAGACGGCGGTGGCACGGCGCCCGCGGGCATTAAATAATAAAGTACATCCTGGATAAAGAGGATTAAGGTGTTACGAGGGCGATTAAAGCCCTATTTAATAACACATCTCCGCGCTGTGCCATTACGCCATCACACCCGCGCTGTGCCTTTACGCCATCGCACCCGCGCTGTGCCATTACGCCATCGCACCCGCGCTGTGCCATTACGCCATCGCGCCCGCGCTGTGCCATTACGCCATCGCGCCCGCGCTGTGCCATTACGCCATCGCGCCCGCGCTGTGCCATTACGCCATCGCGCCCGCGCTGTGCCATTACGCCATCGCACCCGCGCTGTGCCATTACGCCATCGCACCCGCGCTGTGCCATTACGCCATCGCGCCCGCGCTGTGCCATTACGCCATCGCGCCCGCGCTGTGCCATTACGCCATCGCGCCCGCGCTGTGCCTTACGCCATCGCACCGCGCTGTGCCATTACGCCATCGCACCCGCGCTGTGCCATTACGCCATCGCACCCGCGCTGTGCCATTACGCCATCGCACCCGCGCTGTGCCATTACGCCATCGCACCCGCGCTGTGCCTTTACGCATCGCACCCGCGCTGTGCCTTTACGCATCGCACCCGCGCTGTGCCTTTACGCCATCGGCCCGCGCTGTGCCTTTACGCCATCGCGCCCGCGCTGTGCCTTTACGCCATCGCACCGCGGCTGTGCCTTTACGCCATCGCACCCGCGCTGTGCCTTTACGCCATCGCACCCGCGCTGTGCCTTTACGCCATCGCACCCGCGCTGTGCCTTTACGCCATCGCACCCGCGCTGTGCCTTTACGCCATCGCACCCGCGCTGTGCCTTTACGCCATCGCACCCGCGCTGTGCCTTTACGCCATCGCACCCGCGCTGTGCCTTTACGCCATCCGCCCCGCGCTGTGCCTTTACGCCATCGCGCACCCGCGCTGTGCCTTTACGCCATCGCACCCGCGCTGTGCCTTTACGCCATCGCACCCGCGCTGTCCTGTTACTCTCACACCACGGCACAGCTCATAACCACGGCACCGGAGGAGCACAGCTAATAAGCATGGCACGGCTCATAACCGCATTACAGCCTGTCTTTTGGAAACAAGGGCATCTCTTTTCATGGAGACGACCTGACTTCCACAGAAGATAAACTGCGATCCGTGCGACACGTCCAGACGAGACGTCAAGAGCGAAATAGATGTGTCTCAATTCACACAGACAGCCTGGCGGTCTCATACATTACGGGATCGCTCTCGCTTTATACAGCCTGGCGGTCTCATACATCACAGGATCGCTCTCGCTTTATACAGACAGCCTGGCGGTCTCATACATTACGGGATCGCTCTCGCTTTATACAGCCTGGCGGTCTCATACATTACGGGATCGCTCTCGCTTTATACAGACAGCCTGGCGGTCTCATACATTACAGGATCGCTCTCGTTTTATACAGACAGCCTGGCGGTCTCATACATTACGGGATCGCTCTCGCTTTATACAGACAGCCTGGCGGTCTCATACATTACGGGATCGCTCTCGCTTTATACATACAGCCTGGCGGTCTCATACATTACGGGATCGCTCTCGCTTTATACAGACAGCCTGGCGGTCTCATACATTACGGGATCGCTCTCGCTTTATACATACAGCCTGGCGGTCTCATACATTACGGGATCGCTCGTTTTATACAGACAGCCTGGCGGTCTCATACATTATGGGATCTCGCTCTCGCGGGGTCAGGGTATCTAGTTTTATACAGTCTCCCAGTCTCGTGCGTTACGGGATCTCTCTCAATTTACACATAGAGCCTGGCGGTCTCGTGCGTTACGGGATCTCTCGCTTTTTATACGGACAGCCTGGCGGTCTCGTGCGTTACGGGATCACGCTCTTCTTTATTATACGGGCAGCCTAGCGGTCTCGTGCGTTACGGGATCGCTCTCGTTTTACACAGCCTGGCGGTCTCGTGCGTTACGGGATCTCTCGCTTTTTATACGGACAGCCTGGCGGTCTCGTGCGTTACGGGATCACGCTCTTTTTATACGGGCAGCCTAGCGGTCTCGTGCGTTACGGGATCGCTCTCGTTTTACACAGCCTGGCGGTCTCGTGCGTTACGGGATCGCGCTCTCGTTTTATACATTCAGCCTGCCGGTCTCGTGCGTTACGGGATCACTCTCGTGCGTTACGGGATCGCTCTCGTTTTACACATACAGCCTGTCGGTCTCGTGCGTTACGGGATCGCTCTCGTGCGTTACGGGATCGCTCTCGTGCGTTACGGGATCGCTCTCGTGCGTTACGGGATCGCTCTCGTGCGTTACGGGATCGCTCTCGTTTTACACATACAGCCTGTCGGTCTCGTGCGTTACGGGATCACTCTCGTGCGTTACGGGATCGCTCTCGTTTTACACATACAGCCTGGCGGTCTCGTGCGTTACGGGATCGCTCTCGTTTTACACATACAGCCTGGCGGTCTCGTGCGTTACGGGATCGCTCTTGTTTTACACATACAGCCTGGCGGTCTCGTGCGTTACGGGATCGCTCTCGTTTTATACATTCAACCTGCCGGTCTCGTGCGTTACGGGATCACTCTCGTGCGTTACGGGATCGCTCTCGTGCGTTACGGGATCGCTCTCGTGCGTTACGGGATCGCTCTCGTTTTACACATACATCCTGGCAGTCTCGTGCGTTACGGTCTCTCGCTCACTCGACGTGGCTCATCCAGTAGAACCAGATGTGTGGATGAGAAGTTTGGGAGAGGTCCCATTACATCACGATTTGGCTTCCTGTTTAATTAGCCGGGACGGGAACGCGCGTCAGATGCTGAATCCCCAGCACCATCACCTTCAGCCAGGAGATTTTAACATTGCCCAGCGCCGTGGCTCGTGCGGCATGATGGGGGCTACTTCCCACTTAATGACCGACTGAACAGAATGGTTTTAGCCTAACTTTGCTGGCCTGGCCGAGCGTGCCCGGAGGCCAGGTACTAGCATCACCATAGAGTGTCCTGTATGAAGTGGGGCAATCGCCATGGAAACACTCATTCTATTGGATTCCATGACGACTGCAACAGAACGGCTGCTAATACCAGTAACAAGTTACCCCGTCCCAAACTGCCGAATAAGTGGCTTTGTTTCATCCCGGGACCGTCCGTCAGTTTAACCCAGCTAATTACCACCTCTGCCGGGAAGAGGAGCCATGCAGCCACCCCATGATGCTGGCAGTTTGATGACCTGGTCAGTCCAGCTACTACCGATCCCCCTCCCCCAGGTACCAACACCGAGGACTCACCAAGCTGGTGTCTCTTTACCAGACTCTGGGTCACCTGGACAGGATGTCTCTTATGGAGAAGAGCAGTCACAGGGTGTCACCATCACCGTCTCATCTCCAGGAACAGGAGGTCGCTACCTTCCTCTATCAGCCAGAAAGTCCCTCTGCACCTCCACCTCTCCCTCCACCTCTCCCGGCTGTCAACAAAAACTTTAGCTGGGAGGAAAAAGTCAGGACTTCCTGAGGCTGTGAATGCAGAGAGAGGAGGAGGAGAGCGAGTCAGAGAGGAGGAGGAGGAAAGCGAGTCAGAGAGGAGGAGGAGGGGGTCAGAGAGGAGGAGGAGGGGGGTCAGAGGAGAGCGAGTCAGAGAGGAGGAGAGCGAGTCAGAGAGGAGGAGGGGGTCAGAGGGAGCGAGTCAGAGAGGAGGAGGAGGGGGGTCAGAGGAGAGCGAGTCAGAGAGGAGGAGAGCGAGTCAGAGAGGAGGAGGGGGTCAGAGGGGAGCGAGTCAGAGAGGAGGAGGGGGTCAGAGGGGAGCGAGTCAAAGAGGAGGAGGAGGTCAGAGGGGAGCGAGTCAGAGGAGGAGGGGTCAGAGGGGAGCGAGTCAGAAGAGGAGGAGGGGTCAGAGGGGAGCGAGTCAAAGAGGAGGAGGAGGTCAGAGGGGAGCGAGTCAGAGGAGGAGGGGGTCAGAGGGGAGCGAGTCAGAGAGGAGGAGGGGGGTCAGAGGGGAGCGAGTCAGAGAGGAGGAGGGGGTCAGAGGGGAGCGAGTCAAAGAGGAGGAGGAGGTCAGAGGGGAGCGAGTCAGAGGAGGAGGGGTCAGAGGGGAGCGAGTCAGAGAGGAGGAGGGGTCAGAGGGGAGCGAGTCAAAGAGGAGGAGGAGGTCAGAGGGGAGCGAGTCAGAGGAGGAGGGGTCAGAGGGAGCGAGTCAGAGAGGAGGAGGGGGTCAGAGGGGAGCGAGTCAAAGAGGAGGAGGAGGAGGTCAGAGGGGAGCGAGTCAGAGAGGAGGAGGGGGTCAGAGGGGAGCGAGTCAGAGAGGAGGAGGGGGTCAGAGGGGAGCGAGTCAGAGAGGAGGAGGGGGTCAGAGGGGAGCGAGTCAGAGAGGAGGATGGGGTCAGAGGGGAGCGAGTCAGAGAGGAGGATGGGGTCAGAGGAGAGCGAGTCAGAGAGGAGGAGGGGGTCAGAGGGGAGCGAGTCAGAGAGGAGGATGGGGTCAGAGGGGAGCGAGTCAGAGAGGAGAGATGGGGTCAGAGGGGAGCGAGTCAGAGAGGAGGAGGGGGTCAGAGGGAGAAGTCAGAGAGGGAGGAGGAGGTCGAGGGAGCGAGTCGAGAGGAAGGAGGGGGGTCAGAGGGAGCGAGTCAGAGAGGAGGAGGGTGTCAGAGGGGAGCGAGTCAGAGAGGAGGAGGGGGTCAGAGGGGAGCGAGTCAGAGAGGAGGAGGAGGTCAGAGGGGAGCGAGTCAAGAGGAGGAGGTCAGAGGGGAGCGAGTCAAAGAGGAGGAGGTCAGAGGGGAGGAGGAGGTCAGAGGGGAGCGAGTCAGAGAGGACCTCCTCCTCCCCTCTGACCTCCTCCTTCTTTGACTCGCTCCCCTCTGACCCCCTCCTCCTCCTCTTTGACTCACTTTGGTCAGAGGGGAGTGAGTCAAAGAGGAGGAGGAGGTCAGAGGGGAGCGAGTCAGAGGAGGAGGAGGTCAGAGGGGAGCGAGTCAAAGAGGAGGAGGAGTCAGAGGGGAGCGAGTCAGAGGAGGAGGAGGTCAGAGGGGAGCGAGTCAGAGGGGAGTAGGAGGTCAGAGGGGGAGGAGGAGGTCAGAGGGGAGCGAGTCGGTCCCAGAGGGGAGCGAGTCCAGGAAGGTCAGAGGGGAGCGAGTCAGGAGAGGAGGAGGTCAGAGGGGAGCGAGTCAGAGGAGGAGGAGGTCAGAGGGGAGCGAGTCAGAGGAGGAGGAGGTCAGAGGGGAGCGATCAGAGAGGAGGAGGAGGTCAGAGGGAGCGAGTCAGAGAGGAGAGGAGGTCAGAGGGAGCGAGTCAGAGAGGGGAGGAGGTCAGAGGGGAGCGAGTAGTCAGAGAGGAGGAGGAGGTCAGAGGGAGCGAGTCAGAGAGGAGGAGGAGGTCAGAGGGGAGCGAGTCAGAGAGGAGAGAGAGGTTCAGAGGGGGAGCGAGTCAGAGAGGAGGAGGTGGTCAGAGGGGAGCGAGTCAAAGAGGAGGAGGAGGTCAGAGGAGGAGGAGGTCAGAGGGGAGCGAGTCAGAGGGGAGTAGGAGGTCAGAGGGGAGGAGGAGGTCAGAGGGGAGCGAGTCGGTCAGAGGGGAGCGAGTCGGTCAGAGGGAGCGAGTCGGTCAGAGGGGAGCGAGTCAGAGGAGGTCAGAGGGGAGCGAGTCAGGAGAGGAGGAGGTCAGAGGGGAGCGAGTCAGAGGAGGAGGAGGTCAGAGGGGAGCGAGTCAGGAGGAGGAGGTCAGAGGGAGCGAGTCAGAGAGGAGGAGGAGGTCAGAGGGGAGCGAGTCAGAGAGAGGGGAGGAGGTCAGGGGGAGCGAGGTCAGAGAGGAGGAGGAGGTCAGAGGGGAGCGAGTCAGAGAGGAGGAGGAGGTCAGAGGGGAGCGAGTCAGAGAGGAGGAGGAGGAGGTCAGAGGGGAGCGAGTCAGAGAGGAGGAGGAGGTCAGAGGGGAGCGAGTCAGAGAGGAGGAGGAGGTCAGAGGGGAGCGAGTCAGAGAGGAGGAGGTGGTCAGAGGGGAGCGAGTCAGAGAGGAGGAGGAGGTCAGAGGGGAGCGAGTCAGAGAGGAGGAGGAGGTCAGAGGGGAGCGAGTCAGAGAGGAGGAGGAGGTCAGAGGGGAGCGAGTCAGAGAGGAGGAGGAGGTCAGAGGGGAGCGAGTCAGAGAGGAGGAGGAGGTCAGAGGGGAGCGAGAGTCAGAGAGGGAGGAGGAGGTCAGAGGGAGCGAGTCAGAGAGGAGGAGGAGGTCAGAGGGGAGCGAGTCAGAGAGGAGGAGAAGGTCAGAGGGGAGCGAGTCAGAGAGAGGAGAGGAGGTCAGAGGGGAGCGAGTCAGAGAGGAGGAGGAGGTCAGAGGGGAGGAGGTCAGAGGGAGGGAGGTCAGAGGGGGGAGGTGGTCAGAGGGGGGGAGGTGGTCAGAGGGGGGGAGGTGGTCAGAGGGGGGGAGGTGGTCAGAGGGGGGGGAGGTGGTTCAGAGGGGGGGGAGGTGGTCAGAGGGGAGCGAGTCAGAGGGGAGCGAGTCAGAGGGGAGCGAGTCAGAGGGAGCGAGTCAGAGGGAGCGAGTCAGAGGGGAGCGAGTCAGAGGGGAGCGAGTCAGAGGGGAACGAGTCAGAGGGGAACGAGTCAGAGGGGAGCGAGTCAGAGGGGAGCGAGTCAGAGGGGAGCGAGTCAGAGGGGAGCGAGTCAGAGAGGAGGAGGAGGTCAGAGGGGAGCGAGTCAGAGAGGAGGAGGAGGTCAGAGGGGAGCGAGTCAGAGAGGAGGAGGAGGTCAGAGGGGAGCGAGTCAGAGAGGGGAGGAGGTCAGAGGGGGAGGAGGTCAGAGGGGGAGGAGGTCAGAGGGGAGGAGGTCAGAGGGGAGGAGGTCAGAGGGGGAGGAGGTCAGAGGGGGGAGGAGGTCAGAGGGGGGGAGGTGGTCAGAGGGGGGAGTGTCAGAGGGGGGGAGGTGGTCAGAGGGGGGGAGGTGGTCAGAGGGGGGGAGGTGGTCAGAGGGGGGGAGGTGGTCAGAGGGGAGCGAGTCAGAGGGGAGCGAGTCAGAGGGGAGCGAGTCAGAAGGGGAGCGAGTCAGAGGGGAGCGAGTCAGAGGGGAGCGAGTCAGAGGGGAGCGAGTCAGAGGGGAGCGAGTCAGAGGGGAGCGAGTTCAGAGGGGGAGCGAGTCAGAGGGGAGCGAGTCAGAGGGGAGCGAGTCAGAGGGGAGAGGAGGAGTCAGAGGGAGGAGGAGGTCAGAGGGGAGGAGGAGGTCAGAGGGGAGGAGGAGGTCAGAGGGGAGCGAGTCAGGAGAGGAGGAGGAGGTCAGAGGGGAGTAGGAGGTCAGAGGGGAGCGAGTCAGAGGGGAGGAGGAGGTCAGAGGGGAGCGAGTCGAGGAGGAGGAGGTCAGAGGGGAGCGAGTCAGAGAGGAGCGAGTCAGAGAGGAGCGAGTCAGAGAGGAGCGAGTCAGAGAGGAGCGAGTCAGAGAGGAGCGAGTCAGAGAGGAGCGAGTCAGAGAGGAGCGAGTCAGAGAGGAGCAAGTCAGAGAGGAGCAAGTCAGAGGGGAGCGAGTCAGAGGGGAGCGAGTCAGAGAGGAGGAGGAGGTCAGAGGGGAGCGAGTCAGAGATCCCGGGAGCAGGGAGCCCAAGGAGTTGGCGGAGAATACAAGGTCGAGGTCACTAGCCAGGTCAGGATCACAGCGGTAAACGGAGGTCGGGGTCCCGTTCTGGGTCATGCACAGGAAAAGCACCAATACTGAATAGGAAGAACCAATACTGAGGGAACTGCTACAATAGCGGAGCGAGGACTGAATGGCAAGTCTACCCTTAAATACCCATGGAGCTCCTCCTCCAATCTAAGACACCGGTGATGTCAGAGACGCGCGCCGCAGGCCGGCCGCCATATTGGTGGAGCCTGGCCGCGCGCGGTCCATTCTGGGGCACGTTTTGGACCAACAGCCTTGGGCTGCGACGCAGGCCTGTGGCAGGCACCCGGGGACCCACTCGTCGTCCCCCCCGGGAGACATGGACACGCAATGGAGGTGAGCCAGGTCTCCGGGTAACGCCAGGCCAACGCGCCGGCCGCAACCCCGCACCCTGAGCACCAGCCCGATGTGGAGGGGGCCGCCGGACCAGCCGTCCCGGAACCCGCAGCCTTGATATAACACCCCCCCGGAACGCGGGGGCCTCAGGACACGCAACGGACCCGGACGCCCGGGATGAGCAGCATGAAAAGCACGGACAAGGGCCGGAGCCCGGACATAAGAGGCAGGTTCCCAGGAACGCTCCTCAGGATCGTAGCCCTTCCAATCAACAAAATACTGGAGCACACCCCGCTGAAGACGGAAATCGAGGATCTGCGCCACTTCAAACATATCGGAACCGTCAGTGGACACAGGAGGAGGAGGAGGAGGCAATGAACGACCAGCAAAAGGGTTGCCACCAACTGGCTTCAGGAGGGATACGTGCACCACCGGGTGGAACTGGTAACGAGGAGGAAGCCGGAGACGGGCAGCCACCGGTCCTATCATGGCAACAATGGTAAACGGCCCTATATATTTGGGGCCCAATTTCTTAGAGGGACAAGAGAGACTCAGGTGGCGTGTGGACAACCACACCCTTTGGCCCACAGTATAGCCTGTGGAAGCATTACGGTGGCGATCAGCGTATCTCTTGTACACATTCTGAGCCGTCGTGAGGCATGCACAGGCCTTCGTTCGACATAATCGGAGAGCCCGTAGGCGGGTGGCAACGCTGGGAACCGGGACAACAGAAGGCAAATCAGGGAGAGGAGCAGGATGGTATCCATACATCAGGAAGAAGGGAGAACAACGAGTAGAATCGTGCAGTCGGGCGTTGTAGGAATATTCGGCAGTGCACAATAATGTGGCCCAATCGTCCTGTAGATAGGTTGTGTAGCAACGTAGGTATGCTTCCAAGGATTGATTCACCCTCTCTGTCCGTTGGTATGGGGATGGTACGCCGTAGACAGGTCAACAGAAATCCCTAAAGCCCGGCAAAAGCTTCTCCAGAATCGGGATGTGAATTGTACCCCTCGATCAGACACGATGGATTCAGGGACGCCATGCAAGCGATATATGTTCTGTAGGAACAAGGATGCAGTTTGTGCAGCGGTAGGCAGGCCTTGAATGGGAGTGAAGTGGGCCATTTTGGTCAGACGATCCACGGTTACCATTATGGTAGTGAAACCATTTGCTGGAGGAAGTTCAACGATGAAATCGATGGGGATATGCGACCATGGTTGTTCAGGTACCGGAAGCGGTTGTAGGAGGCCTACTGGTTTCTTTGTGCTATGTTTGGCACGGGCACAAACCGAGCAGGAACCAACAAAGTCCTTAACATCCTGAGCCAAGGTAGGCCACCAGAAGTAACGAGTTATCAAGTCCTTGGTCTTACGTATCCCTGGATGACCGCTTCCCAGAGTGTCGTGGAACTGTTGGAGTACTGCTACTCAGTCCTGAACCGGGACAAGACATTGCTGACGTTGTTCTTGAGTTCCCATTAGATGGGGTTGGTTGCTAGTATCGGTATGGGAACGTATCTGTTGCATAAGGTTTGTGGTGATGCCGATGAATCTGCTCGGGGAAAGAACCGTTTCAATGGTGGTTGTCGGATGGATCGGCGAAGAGAGACATGATAATGCATCAGCCTTCTTATTCTGGATACCGGGTTTGTAGGTTACCTGGAAGTCAAAACGAGAAAAGAACAATGACCATCTGGCTTGTCGTGGATTGAATCTTTTAGCCGTCCGTAGATATTCCAGATTCTTATTGTCTGTGAAGACCAGGAAAGGATGTAGAGCACCCTGTAAGAGATGATGCCATTCCGTGAGGGCACATTTGATGGCGAGTAGTTCCCTGTCGCCAACATCGTAATGCGTCTCGGCGGGAGTCAGCTTTTGGGAAAAATACGCCACAGGATGTACCGTCTGTTCTGGGGTTCTCCGTTGGGAGATAACCGCTCCGATTCCGACATCAGAGACGTCAACCTCTACTTCATAAGGTCGTGAGGGATCCGGTAGGACCAGAACAGGTGCCGTGCTGAAACAATGTTTTAAGGCGTCGAACGCTTGTTGGGCCTCGGTCAACCAGCAAAACTTAATCTGTTGTTTGGTCAACCCGGTGAGGGGTAAGATGATGGAAGAGAATCCCTGTATGAAGCGTCTATAAAAGTTGGCGAAACCTATGAATCGTTGGACAGCCTTTTTATCTGTAGGTGTAGGCCAGGTGCTGATGGCCGCTACTTTCTTATGATCCATGGCGAGATGACCTGGAGTTAGTAAGAATTCATTTGCCTCGAAAACACATTTTTCGATCTTTGCATATAACCGATGTGTTCGGAGGCGAGTCAAGACTGTTGTTACATGGACCCTATGGTCCTCGAGGGACAGGAAAAAACAAGGATATCGTCCAAGTAGATCACGACATACTGGTCTAGCAGGTCTCTGAAGACGTCGTTGATGAAATGTTGGAACGTGCCAGGTGCATTGCATAAACCGAAAGGCATCACCATGTACTCGAAATGGCCGTAGCGTGACCTAAAGGCCGTCTTCCATTCGTCGCCTCTACGCATTCTGACAAGGTTATATGCTCCCTTGAGATCGATTTTGGTGTAGACTGTTGCTCCCTGGAGACGCTCGATGAGTTCTGGAATCAAGGGGAGAGGGTATCTGTTCTTTATCGTGATGCGATTCAATTCGCAACAATCAACGCAGGGACGGAGACCACCATCCTTCTCCACAAAAAAAGATACCCGCACCTGCCGGTGACGTTGAGTGCCGGATAAACCCTTTGTCGAGGTTCTCCTGAATGTAGCCTTTCAATACCTTCAATTCCGGTTCCGATAACGGATAGAGTCTGCCGTACGGAATGGGTGCTCCTGATAGTAGTTCAATCGGACAATCATACGGTCTTCTGGGCGGAAAAGATTCCACTCCTTTTTCGTCAAACACATCTGCAAACGAAGAATATTCTTTAGGGAGAACAGTGTGATACTGTGGTGTCATATGCATATCTAGGACTGTATTCAAGACATGATGGTGTTTCTGAAGACAATTCTGGGTACAGTAAGGAGACGAGAAGGTAAACGTGCCAGAGGACCATGAGACCTGAGGGTCATGCTGACGTAGCCAGGGGAGACCTAAAATAAATCGGGAACAACGGAGTGGTGACGATGTCATATCGTATCGTTTCCCTGTGCCCAGGGCCTATGGTTACTTGTAACGGCCCCGATTCTGTGGTAACCGGCCCAGAAGGCAAAGATGACCCATCAACGTCCTGAATATGCAAAGGGAAGGGTTTATTAGCAACTGGGATACAAAAGGCATCAACGACTGCTTTATCGAGGAAGTTTCCACTTGCTCCTGAATCAACCATCGCGGTTTGAAGTAGCATCCTCCCTCCCCACTGTAAAACAAGAGGGAGTGTCAATAAAGGGCTGCAACAACTGGAGGTGGACAGATGTAAAAGACGAAGGAGAGAGTTGAGGTTACCTGCTCGACCTTGGTTCTTTTCCGGACAGTAACGTGCTGTATGGTTTAGTCGACCACAATACAGGCAGAGATTATGCATACGTCGTCGGTGTAATTCTTCCGGTGGGAGTCGGCCTTGTGCCACGCTAACCTGCATGGGTTCCTCTGGTGCGGGTAACGCCAACTGATTGCCGGGTGGTAGAGCAGGCGGAGAACGGAGCATTGGCAAGTAGGAAGCCGACCTTTCCCTTGCGCGTTCGCAAAGTCTCCTATCGATCTGGATGGCTAATTGAACCAGGGACTCAAGGGAAGAAGGGATTCCCACTCGTGCAATTTCATCCTTTAGGGCCTCTGAGAGACCAAGACGGAATTGCCCTATCAAGGCGACATCATTCCACCCTGTCTCAGAGGCAAAGCGACGAAAGTCTGTGACATAAGCTTCCACTGAACGACGTCCTTGCCGTAGGGATCTAAGGGCATTTTCTGCAGTACCGGCCCAGAGCGGGTAGTCGAACATTGCGGCCATAGCGTTGAGGAAGAGTGGCCATGTCTCCAATACTGAGCTCTGGGAGCGTAATAGATTATGAGCCCATGCTTGTGCTTCTCCAACTAGAAGAGATATAGTCGTACGTATCTTAACGAAATCACTATAATAAGTCCGTGGATTCAAAGAAAAGAGAATGTCACACGACATCATGAAGGCTTGGAAGTGGTCTTGCTTGCCCGAATAACGTTCAGGCATGGGAATACGAGGTTCTGGAACATGAGTCAACTCCAATGGGTGGGTTGGTGGGGTAGCTTGGAACGATAACAACTGTTCCTGGAGGTGCCAATGCCCGTTCTGTAAATCTCTTATGGAGCAGGATAAGGTGTTCACCTGTTGTGACATGGTTTCCACTGCCCCAGCGACATCAGCAAGCTCCATTCTGGCTCCGCTATTCTGTCAGGGATCCCGGGAGCAGGGTGCCCAAGGAGTTGGCGGAGAATACAAGGTCGAGGTCACTAGCCAGGTCAGGATCACAGCGGTACACGGAGGACGGGGTCACAAGCCAAGTCAGGATCACAGCGGTACACGGAGGTCGGGGTCACAAGCCAAGTCAGGATCACAGCGGTACACGGAGGTCGGGGTCACAAGCCAAGTCAGGATCACAGCGGTACACGGAGGTCGGGGTCACAAGCCAAGTCAGGATCACAGCGGTACACGGAGTCGGGCACAAGCCAAGTCAGGATCACAGCGGTACACGGAGGTCGGGGTCACAAGCCAAGTCAGGATCACAGCGGTACACGGAGGTCGGGGTCACGTTCTGGGTCATGCACAGGAAAAGCACCAATACTGAATAGGAAGAACCAATACTGAGGGAACTGCTACAATAGCGGAGCGAGGACTGAATGGCAAGTCTACCCTTAAATACCCATGGAGCTCCTCCCCCAATCTAAGACGCCGGTGACGTCAGAGATGCGCGCCGCAGGCCGGCCGCCATATTGGTGGAGCCTGGCCGCGCGCCCATTCTGGGGCACGTGTTGGGCCAACAGCCTTGGGCTGCGACGCAGGCCTGTGGCAGGCACCCGGGGACCCGCTCGTCCCCTCCGGGAGTCATGGACCCGCAATGGAGGTAAGCCGGGTCTCCGGGTAACGCCAGGCCAACGCGCCGGACGCAACCCCGCACCCGAGCACCAGCCCGATGTGGAGGGGGCCGCCGGACCAGCCATCCCGGAACCCGCAGCCCTGACAGGAGAAGGAGGTCAGAGGGGAGCGAGTCAGAGAAGAGGAGGGTGTCATAGGGGAGCGAGTCAGAGGGGAGGGAGGAGGTCAGCTTGGAGCGAGTCAGAGGGGAGCGAGTCAGGAAGGAGGGAGGAGGAGGGCGAGTGAGAGAGGAGGAGAGCGAGTCAGAGAGGAGGAGAGCGAGTCAGAGAGGAGGAGAGCGAGTCAGAGAGGAGGAGGGGGTCAGGGGAGCGAGTCAGGAAGGAGGGAGGAGGAGGGCGAGAGAGAGGAGGAGGAGGGCGAGAGAGAGGAGGAGGAGGGCGAGGAGGAGGGCGAGAGAGGAGGAGGAGGAGGGCGAGGAGAGGGCGAGAAGAGGAGGAGGGCGAGGAGGAGGGCGAGAGAGAGGAGAGGAGGAGGAGGAGGGCGAGAGAGAGGAGGAGGAGGAGGGCGAGGAGGAGGGCGAGAGAGGAGGAGGAGGGCGAGGAGGAGGGCGAGAGAGAGGAGGAGGAGGAGGGCGAGAGAGAGGAGGAGGAGGAGGGCGAGAGGAGAGGAGAGGAGGAGGGCGAGAGAGAGGAGGAGGAGGAGGGCGAGAGAGGGAGGAGGAGGAGGGCGAGAGAGAGGAGGAGGAGGAGGGCGAAGAGAGGAGGAGAGGAGGGCGAGAGGAGGAGGAGGAGGAGGGCGAGAGAGAGAGGAGGAGGAGGAGGACGAGAGAGGAGGAGGAGGAGAGGAGGAGGAGGACGAGAGAGAGGAGAGGAGGAGAGGACGAGAGAGGAGGAGGAGGAGGACGAGAGAGGAGGAGGAGGAGGACGAGAGAGGAGGAGGAGGAGGAGGAGGAGGAGGAGGAGGAGGAGGAGAAGGACGACGAGAGAGAGGAGGAGGAGGAGGGGAGGACGAGAGAGAGGAGGAGGAGGAGGAGGAGGAGGACGAGAGGAGGAGGAGGAGGAGGAGGAGGAGGAGGAGGAGGAGGAGGAGGAGGAGGAGGAAGGAGGAGGAGGAGGACGACGAGAGAGAGGAGGAGGAGGAGGAGGAGGACGAGAGAGAGGAGCAGGAGGAGGAGGAGGACGAGAGAGAGGAGGAGGAGGAGGGAGGAGGAGGAGGAGGAGGAGGAGAGGAGGAGGACGAGAGAGAGGAGGAGGAGGAAGGAGGAGGAGGAGGAGGAGGAGGAGGAGGACGAGGAGAGAGGAGGAGGAGGAGGAGGAGGAGGAGGAGGAGGAGGAGGAGGAGGAGGACGAGAGGAGGAGGAGAGAGGAGGAGGACGAGAGAGAGGAGGAGGAGGACGAGAGAGAGGAGGAGGAGGAGGAGGAGGAGGAGGAGGAGGAGGAGGGTGAGAGAGGAGGAGAGCGAGTGAGAGAGGGGAGAGCGAGTGAGAGAGGAGGAGAGGAGTGAGAGAGGAGGAGAGCGAGTGAGAGAGGAGGAGAGCGAGTGAGAGAGGAGGAGAGCGAGTGAGAGGAGGTCAGAGGGGAGCGAGTCAGAGAGGAGGAGGGGGTCAGAGAGGAGGAGGGGGTCAGAGGGGAGCGAGTCAGAGAGGAGGAGGGGGTCAGAGGGGAGCGAGTCAGAGGGGAGGAGGGGGTCAGAGGGCAGCGGGTCAGAGGGCAGCAGGTCAGAGGGCAGCAGGTCAGAGGGCAGCAGGAGGGTGTCAGAGGGGAGAAGAAAAGGCAACAGGAGAAGAGGGAGAAGAAGAGACAGGAGGGGAGAAAGGAAGAGGATGTAGAGCAGGCGTCAGCAACCTTGGCTCCCTGATGTTTTGGGAACTACATCTCCCATAATGCTCAGTCACCCATTAGGCCAGGGGTCAGCAACCTTGGCTCCCTGATGTTTTGGGAACTACATTTCCTTAGATGCTCAGTCAGCCTAATGGGTGACTGAGCATCTTGGGAGATGTAGTTCCCAAAACATCAGGGAGCCAAGGTTGCTGACCCCTGATGTAGAGTGTGAATAGGTGCAAGAGAGGGGGAGGAGGGGGGACAGGAGGAGGGAGGGGAGGGTGAATAGATGCAGAGAGGGGGAGAAGGGGGACAGGAGGAGGGAGGGTAGGGTGAATAGAAGCAGAG
This sequence comes from Leptobrachium leishanense, assembly GCA_009667805.1. Classification (NCBI taxonomy): domain Eukaryota; kingdom Metazoa; phylum Chordata; class Amphibia; order Anura; family Megophryidae; genus Leptobrachium; species Leptobrachium leishanense. The sequence goes on along the minus strand of RXON01001834.1, from coordinate 89,894 downwards.
AGGGACAGGAGGGGGGACAGGAGGGTGAATAGACGCAGAGAGGGGGAGGAGGGGGGACAGGAGGAGGGAGGGGAGGGTGAATAGATGCAGAGAGGGGGAGAAGGGGGGACAGGAGGAGGGAGGGGAGGGTGAATAGAAGCAGAGAGGGACAGGAGGAGGGAGGGGAGGGTGAATAGAAGCAGAGAGGGACAGGAGGGGGGACAGGAGGGTGAATAGATGCAGAGAGGGGGAGGAGGGGGGACAGGAGGAGGGAGGGGGGTGAATAGATGCAGAGAGGGGGAGGAGGGGATAGGAGGAGGGAGGGGAGGGGGAATAGATGCAGAGAGGGGGAGGAGGGAGGGTGAATAGATGCAGAGAGGGGGAGGAGGGGGATAGGAGGAGGGAGGGGAGGGTGAATAGATGCAGAGAGGGGGAGGAGGGAGGGTGAATAGATGCAGAGAGGGGAGGAGGGTGAATATATGCAGAGAGGGAGAGGAGGGGGATAGGAGGAGGGAGGGGAGAGTGAATAGATGCAGAGAGGGGGAGGAGGGGGACAGGAGGAGGGAGGGAGGGTGAATAGATGCAGAGAGGGGGAGGAGGGTGAATAGATGCAGAGAGGGGGAGGAGGGGGGACAGGAGGAGGGAGGGGAGGGTAAATAGATGCAGAGAGAGAGGGACAGGGAAAAAGAGAAGGAGCCAGGTGAGAGAGAGGATGTTGGGGCTGAGCGCAAAAAAGAGTGGACTCAGTGGGGAGAGAGGAAAGGGGAGAGGAAGGAGACTAAGGGGGGCAGACTACAAATATAGAGGGGATGCTTCAGAGAGAAAAAAAAAGGGGTGAAGGAGAGTGAGAAAAGAGGGGACAACTGAGGAGAAAGGGAAAACGAGGAGACGGGAGGGGGCTGGAAAGAGAAATAATTAGGGGAGAAAAATAAATGAGGGGACCTGGGGTGAGGAAAAAGTAAAGTAGGAACACCGCACATTACCGTGAGGTTTATTGCTGTGCAGCTCTGTGACACGCTCACACACTGCACATTACTGTGCGTTTTATTGCTGTGCAGCTCTGTGATACGCTGATACACACAGCACATCACTGAATTTTACTGCTGTGCAGCTCTGATACGCTCATACACACTGCACATTACGGTGAGTTTTATTGCTATGCAGCTCTGTGATAGACATTGGAAAAATAAACCTAGGGCAAAAACATAGGTTTTGAAATCGGCTCGTGTTGAAATGTAAGTACACAAATACAGGGCCGGACTGGCCTACCGGGATACCGGGAGGAATCCCGGTAGGCTGCTGCAATCTTTGGGCCGCTTTTTAAATTCAACATATGCAGCATCATTTCTTTGAGAAACTGGTCTGGTAGCGGCCGGTCTGCGGGTTAAGCACTGCCTGGCCGCGGCGGCCGTCTTGTGTGTTGCTGGGGAGGCGGACCTGATTGATTTGCCCTCTAAAATGTAGGCTGCCCGCCGCGCTGCCGCCGGCCCCCTCCGTGTGAGTGAGGAGGGGCCGGGGTGACAGCCGCTGCAGTGTGCGTGCCTTCACAAGGCTGGGAATGGCACTCACGCTGCATTGGTGCCGCCCTGACGTATTGCACAGGCGCAAAACGGATCCCCTCGAGTCACGTGTGAGGCCAGGCCAGCAGCCACGCGCTCAGCTCCGAGTCTGTCCCGTTTTCATGGCTGGCGCAGGACACAGTGCCGCCAGGGCCGGGGTCTGCAAGGATTCCCTACTCTCTCATCACGAGAGTACGACAGCCAACAGGTTCTTCTCTGGTCTCTCTCTGCACAAGAAAACAGGTGTGTCCCTCTGTCTGGCGCTAGTGTTATGTTTAACAGCTGCAGGCCCCCCCCACACACACACACAGGGCCCACATCAGATGAATGAGGGGGGGTAGAAGAAAGTGAGGGACCTGCTGGGGGCTAATAAAAAATGGAATAGGCTGACTAAGGGGAGAAGAATGTGGGGCCTGCTGGTGGGGTCAAAAGAATTTGAGGGACCTGCTGGGGGTGTAATAAGGCTGTGCAGCTCTGTGATATGCTCATACATACCGCACATTACTGTATAGCTCTGTACTGTATAGCTCTGTGATACCCTCAAACACACCGCACATTACTGTATAGCTCTGTGATACCCTCAAACACACCGCACATTACTGTATAGCTCTGTGATACCCTCAAACACACCGCACATTACTGTATAGCTCTGTACTGTATAGCTCTGTGATACCCTCAAACACACCGCACATTACTGTATAGCTCTGTGATACCCTAAACAACAACCGCACATTACTGTATAGCTCTGTGATACCCTCAAACACACCGCACATTACTGTATAGCTCTGTACTGTATAGCTCTGTGATACCCTCAAACACCTCGCACATTACTGTATAGCTCTGTGATACCCTCAAACACACCGCACATTACTGTATAGCTCTGTACTGTATAGCTCTGTGATACCCTCAAACACCTCGCACATTACTGTATAGCTCTGTGATACCCTCAAACACACCGCACATTACTGTATAGCTCTGTGATACCCTCAAACACCTCGCACATTACTGTATAGCTCTGTGATACCCTCAAACACCTCGCACATTACTGTATAGCTCTGTGATACCCTCAAACACACCGCACATTACTGTATAACTCTGTGATACCCTCAAACACACCACACATTACTGTATAGCTCTGTACTGTATAGCTCTGTGATACCCTCAAACACCTCGCACATTACTGTATAGCTCTGTGATACCCTCAAACACCTCGCACATTACTGTATAGCTCTGCAATACCCTCAAACACACCGCACATTACTGTATAGCTCTGTGATACCCTCAAACACACCACACATTACTGTATAGCTCTGTACTGTATAGCTCTGTGATACCCTCAAACACCTCGCACATTACTGTATATCTGTGATCCCTCAACACACACCGCACATTACTGTATAGCTCTGCAATACCCTCAACACACCGCACATTACTGTATAGCTCTGTGATACCCTCAAACACCTCCGCACAATTACTGTATAGCTCTGTGATACCCTCAAACACCACACCGCACATTACTGTATAGCTCTTGATACCCCTCAAACACACCGCACATTACTGTATAACTCTGTGATACCCTCAAACACACCACACATTACTGTATAGCTCTGTACTGTATAGCTCTGTGATACCTCAAACACCTCGCACATTACTGTATAGCTCCTGTGATACCTCAACACACCGCACATTACTGTATAGCTCTGTGATACCCTCAAACACAACACCGCACATTACTGTATAGCTCTGCAATACCCTCAAAACACACCGCACATTACTGTATAGCTCTGTGATCCCTCAACACCTCGCACATTACTGTATAGCTCTGTGATACCTCTCACACACCGCACATTATGTATAGCTCTGTACTGTATAGCTCTGTGATACCTCAAACACCTCGCACATTACTGTATGCTCTGTGATACCTCTCACACAACACCGCACATTACTGTATAGCTCTGTGATACCCTCAAACACACACCGCACATTACTGTATAGCTCTGCAATACCCTCAAACACACGCACATTACTGTATATAGCTCTGTGATACCCTCAAACACCTCGCACATTACTGTATAGCTCTGTGATACCTCAACACACCGCACATTACTGTATAGCTCTGTACTGTATAGCTCTGTGATACCTCAAACACACCGCACATTACTTGTATAGCTCTGTGATACCCTCAAACACACCGCACATTACTGTATAACTCTGTGATACCTCAAACACACCACACATTACTGTATAGCTCTGTACTGTATAGCTCTGTGATACCTCAACACCTCGCACATTACTGTATAGCTCTGTGATACCCTCAAACACACCGCACATTACTGTATATGCTCTGTGATACCCTCAAACACACCGCACATTACTGTATAGCTCTGTGATACCCTCAACACACACCGCACATTACTGTATAGCTCTGCAATACCCTCAAACACACCGCACATTACTGTATAGCTCTGTGATACCCTCAAACACCTCGCACATTACTGTATAGCTCTGTGATACCCTCAAACACCTCGCACATTACTGTATAGCTCTGTGATACCCTCAAACACCTCGCACATTACTGTATAGCTCTGTACTGTATAGCTCTGTGATACCCTCAAACACACCGCACATTACTGTATAGCTCTGTGATACCCTCAAACACACCGCACATTACTGTATAGCTCTGTGATACCCTCAAACACACCGCACATTACTGTATAGCTCTGTGATACCCTCAAACACACACCGCACATTACTGTATAGCTCTGTGATACCCTCAAACACACGCACATTACTGTATAGCTCTGTGATACCCCTCACCTCGCACATTACTGTATAGCTCTGTGATAACCTCTCAAACACACCGCACATTACTGTATAGCTCTGTGATACCCTCAAACACCTCGCACATTACTGTATAGCTCTGTGATACCCTCAAACACACCGCACATTACTGTATAGCTCTGTGATACCCTCATACACACCGCACATTACTGTATAGCTCTGTGATACCCTCAAACACCTCGCACATTACTGTATAGCTCTGCGATACCCTCAAACACACACCGCACATTACTGTATAGCTCTGTGATACCCTCAAACACACACCGCACATTACTGTATAGCTCTGTGATACCCTCATACACACACCGCACATTACTGGGGCTGGTATGAAATTATTTGCAGGGCTGGTTTTTATCCCCAGTCCGGCCCTGCACAAGTACCTCCCCCTAGGATCTTTTACTGGAAAATTCTCGGAATAGGTTTTCCTCGCGTCAGGAATTGTCTCTCCCTCCTTCATGCCCTGCGAGATGACCTTAATGACACTTATACCCGCATACCTAGCACAGGGGCGGCATCACTGCTGACCTCACAAACAGCCTCAACATTGAACAGTCAGGAATAAACCAAAGTCCTGCAACACAATATGGGAGGTGTTAAATTAGAACACTGGATTACTAAAGGTCTGAACAATATTCAAAGAGATCCAACATAAAGAAATGATAAAAATCTTTCCCTGACATTACAAACATGTAGGACTTGGCGAGTTTTTTTTTTGAGGGGGTAGGGGCTGTCCTTGATGCTGAAACTTGAGTTTCAGCACCATAGCTGGTTTTTTTTGTCCCGCAGCGGGGGGGGGGGGGTTTTGTTGGCTGGCGCGTCCATCGGCCGATCTGGGTCGTCCACAGACATTTCCAGTGGACGACCCTGATCGGCTGATGGCGGTGTCTGTAGTCAGGTGACCAAGTCGGTCCCCAGTCTACGGTGCCAGTGGACGGCCAGCCTTAAAAAGGGTAAAATTGACTTCATATTTAACATCGCACATCCTCATGGCCGCCAAATACACTGTGGCCAAAGCATGGAAGACAAAAATCGGTCCCATCCTGGGAAATGATCAGATTGGACAACCAATAGTAACCAGGAAAAATACAAGAGGGCGAATAGAATCTCTGGGAATCACAGGGGGGACTCATAGAAACATAGAAAATGTCGGCAGATAAGAACTTGTGGTATTTTGTTATCACATGTATGTTTGTCGTGTCTTCGATAGTTATGTGTCATTTGTTTTGTACCAATGGCGACTTCTCTTTCAGATGCTCACAGTCCTCTATTTAAAAGTATGTGTTAAAAGGAATGTTACCATTATTGTCAATGTTTTGAAAAACTAAAAAAAATGTAAATATCCTAAAAAAAAAAAAATCAAAAAAAAAAAAAATCAATAAAGAGACTCTTTACTGCAGAATATTATAATGAACGGTTTATTAGATATTGAATTAAAACGGGAATATTTTTAACATTGAAGCCTATGGGATTCTCCTGAATAAACCTGCCGAATTAAACCACCGAATGGCAGGGCATTTCGGGAACCTTTCACTGCTGGTTTTTGTTCTCTGAATAGCCGAAGCAGTGCTTTTTTTTATGGGGATTCATTGCCCTCGAACAGGCACCGAATGTGCAGGCAATTCGCCAGGATTTGGCGAATTGCCTGCTCTCTGAATAGCCGAATGGCCAAGAAAGGTAACACTGATTTTCAGCGTTCGGTTCCCTTTCTCCAGCCATTCGGACCTCTTTGAATAACCCTGTATGTATACTGTATGTAGCTTGAGAAATCTATTGTTCAGGACTGAAAGTGTTTTCAGTAAAGGACGGATCCATGCAATTTTCATTAAAAAAAAAAAAAACAGAAGTGCCGGATCCATTCATCTTTTTCCTTTTTTTTTTGAGAGATGACGCTGGATCTTTACAGTTTTCAATAAAAGCACAATAGGATCCTTCTGGATCCACGACAATTCCACCCTGCAAAAAAAAAAAAAAAAAAACAAATCCAACACTTTACCAAATAAAAAGCGCACAGATCCAGCTGCTGCAGATCCAGGACCATTTCTCAAGGGCGCTTCTACTTGTTTCAAATTTATAAAATATATCCCCCCCCCCGAACAAGATATACACTATATTGCCAAAAGTATTGGCTCACCTGCCTTGACTCGCATATGAACTTAAGTGACATCCCATTCCTAATCCATAGGGTTCAATATGACGTCGTCCACCCTTTGCAGCTATAACAGCCTCATCTCTTCTGGGAAGGCTGTCCACAAGGTTTAGGAGGGTGTTTATGGGAATTTTTCACCATTCTTCCAGAAGCGCATTTGTGAGGTCACACACTGATGTTGGACGAGAAGGCCTGGCTCTCAGTCTCCTCTCTAATTCATCCCAAAGGTATTTGATCGGGTTGAGGTCAGGACTCTGTGCAGGCCAGTCAAGTTCATCCACACCAGACTCGGTCATCCATGTCTTTATGGACCTTGCTTTGTGCACTGGTGCACAGTCATGTTGGAAGAGGAAGGGGCCAGCTCCAAACTGTTACCACAAAGTTGGGAGCATGGAATTGTCCAAAATGTCTTGGTATGCTGAAGCGTTCAGAGTTCCTTTCACTGGAACTAAGGGGCCAAGCCCAGCTCCTGAAGAACAACCCCACACCATAATCCCCCCTCCCTCCACCAAACTTTACACTTGGCACAATGCAGTCAGACAAGTACCGTTCTCCTGGCAACCGCCAAACCCAGACTCGTCCATCAGATTGCCAGATGAAGAAGTATGATTCGCCACTCCAGAGAACTCGTCTCCGCTGCTCTAGAGTCCAGTGGCGGCGTGCTTTACACCACTGCATTCGACGCTTTGCATTGCACTTGGTGATGTACGGCTTGGATGTAGCTGCTCGGCCATGGAAACCCATTCCATGAAGCTCTCTGCACACTGTTCTTGAGCTAATCTGAAGGCCACATGAAGTTTGGAGGTCTGTAGCGATTGACTCTGCAGAAAGTGGGCTACCTCATCGCACTAAGCGATTCAGCATCCGCTGACCCCGCTCCGTCAGTTTACGTGGCCTATCACTTCATGGCTGAGTTGCTGTCGTTCCCAAACACTTCCACATTGTTATAATACAGCTGACAGGTGACTGGAATATTTATGTAACGGTAGCTATATCGCTTCCCCAAGAGTAGCGGAGTTGAGATCCTTAAGGGCAACAATACTTTGATTAACACAGAAATTGCATAAAATACAGGTTGTAACTCAAGAGCCAGGGGACTCAAAGGGCTAGCTGAATTGCCTCTAGGCTCCAAGGGTTTCGAGACCGACAGAAAGACTAGGACACGCTCAGAAACACAATACGTGGGACAGTCCGTGAAGTATTCAAGGTGCAGGGCAGTCAGATGCAGAAACCAATCGTTCTGGTAAATACTTGAGATTAGTAGATACCTGGTGACTCTCGGAAGGTACTGGCTTGCATACAGGATTGTTATTGCTAATATGTACAGAGATGCGATTAGAAATAACATTAAACAGAAATAAACAATCGTTTGTTATCGTGGTCTTTGCAAAAACATTAACATGAGTAGTAGCTTGGGCAAAGGTCACAAGTGATACCCCTAAACGTGATGGGACAGAACCCAAACAGCGAGTGATCAACCCAGCAACCAGCATGGGGTTAAATTACTAAAACACGCAAACAGCGTAATACACATGATAGAGAGAGAGAGTGATCAAAGCCAAGCCGGGTCAAATAACAGGAGCAGGAATCTCATACAAATCAGGGTCGTCAACAGTAAATTCAATCAGATGCAGGAAGTAGCTGTGCGTGAAACAAACTCCACAACAGGGCAACGAGGCAACTCCTCCAGCCCTGTTGTAAAGCCGGCGGCTCCTGGTGACCACACCTGACCCCGCCACCTCAGATGCCAATCTGCCAGCAGAAAGTGCTGGCACCCGACCAGCCAGCGGTCCCCCTTCTTGCCCAGACCCCCCAGGGAGCATAGCGGGGGCTGAGGATGTAACAATTTAGGAGCGAGGAAATTTCACGACTGGATTTGTTGCACAGGTGGCATCCTATCACAGTTCCACGCTGGAATTCACTGAGCTCCTGAGAGCGACCCATTCTTTCACAAATGTTTGTAAAAACAGTCTGCATGCCAAGGTACTTGATTTTATATACCTGTGGCCATGGAAGTGATTGGAACACCGGATTCTGATTATTTGGATGGGTGAGCCAATATTTTTGGCAATATAGTGTATATACATACATACCTTGGAGGCAAGGAAAATTACTTCTTATAAATAATGTGAATATATATAGTGGCATAAAATGTTATATATATATATATATATTTTGTGGTGTAACATATGTTGTTATTTATTAAACTGTTTTACTGTGAAAAAGCAGTGATGTGAATCTGGCAAAGCCCCCTGGGTCCACTGCCACATGACGCAACTAGGAGTGCAAATACCACACTACACACACTGTACTTACTATATACACTACACACTTACTATATACGCACAGCACACGCAGCATATACACTATACATACTGTACTTACTATATACGCACAGCACACGCAGCATATACACTATACACACTGTACTTACTATATACACACACAGCACACTCAGCATATACACTATACACACTGTACTTACTATATACACACAGCCAGTGCTTTTATTCTGGAAAAATAGGTGGGGGTACTCTCTCACGTCCGGGGAAAAACTGATTATTATGACTATTTTCATGTTCTCATAAACAATAGTTGTAGCTCACTTAAAAGACGACACTATAAAAGGGAACCATATTTTTTAATATTGTGCTCCTTTAAATGAACTACAACTATTGTCCTAACCCTATGGGGCTTATCCACTAAGTGCCTCTGTTGCAAAAAAAGTCTGTATTGCAGAGCAGTTAGCGGTTTTTTTTGTTGTTTTTTTTGCAACGCTGGCACTAAAGGGATAATCCTCTAGCATTTGTGAGCTCCGCAGCAATAAAACTCACAGTAATGCGCAGTGTGTATGAGCTCCACAGCAATGAAACTCACAGTAATGTGCAGTGTGTATGAGCTCCACAGCAATGAAACTCACAGTAATGTGCAGTGTGTATGAGCTCCACAGCAATGAAACTCACAGTAATGTGCAGTGTGTATGAGCTCCACAGCAATAAAACTCCACTATCCACCAAGAACTGTTTGAATAATATTGGGGGACTCCAATGAGAGGGTGTTTGACCTTGAGAACACCCCCACATGGTGGTAACAGCAGGACAAGGTGAACATACCTGTGTTGCCAAAGCTGATATTTTTAAACGCTGATTTGAAGTGTATTTGGAAGCAGCAGCAGCAGTTTTTTTCTTTGTTCTGAGGCCGCCTGTCACTGAGTCTCTGCAGTGCAATGCAGCCAGGACTTAAATTTCCACCTTCTCCCCTTCCAGGGTGCACCACACACTGTCTGGAACTGCTGGGGGTAAGGCGGCAGTGTAGACTTCTTTTGGCACGCACTCCTCTTGACATCATCAGAGGGGGCCAGGCACCAACAAGGAGAAAGGGACCAGGAGGAGAGAGCGCGCAGGCTTCCGTATCCAGCACCATGGGGGAGTCTGCTCTCTGACCTGGCAGATACAATGCAGCTCGCTGGGCACCAGCTGCATCTTAGAGGAGGAGCAGCAGGGTCACAGCGCCAGGCAGATAGTTTAAAAATTTGGAAACCAGTCAAGGCAAGTGACCAGGGATTACATTTTTTTTGCAGCCCCCCCCCCCCACTTTGGTCTTGCGCTCTTAGGCGGCCACCTGTACCACCTTATAGTGCCAGCTCCTCTGATCAGACCGCTTGCCTGACAATCCGCAGCTCTGGCAGATGTATGTAAATATGCTGCACCCCCCCTCCCTATGCTGTTCAAAGTTTCAGCGGCTGCAGAGAGAGGGGGGTACAGCATGTTTACACACATCTGCCAGAGCTGGGGCACTGAAGAAACAGGGGAGATTTTATTTAACCAGCCCTCCCTTGTCACTTATTGGGTGAAGAGGGCTGGTGGTGAGGTGCCGGTACTGAGTACCGGTGAGTACCCGCTGAAAAAAGCCCTGCACACAGCACACCAGGCATATACACTATACACACTGTACTTACTATATACACAGCATGTACACAACACACTGTACTTACTATATATACACACAGCATGTACACGACACACACTGTACTTACTATATATACACACAGCATGTACAAGACACACTGTACTTACTATATACGCACGGCATGTACACGACACACACTGTACTTACTATATACGACACACACTGTACTTACTATATATGCACGGCATGTACACGACACACTGTACTTACTATATACACACGGCATGTACACGACACACACTGTACTTACTATATACACACGGCATGTACACGACACACACTGTACTTACTATATACACACGGCATGTACACGACACACACTGTACTTACTATATACACACAGGCATGTACACGACACACACTGTACTTACTATATACACACAGCATGTACACGACACACTGTACTTACACACTGTACTTACACACTGTACTTACTATATACACACAGCATGTACACGACACACACTGTACTTACTATATACACACAGCATGTACACGACACACACTGTACTTACTATATACACACAGCATGTACACGACACACTGTACTTACTATATACACACGGCATGTACACGACACACTGTACTTACTATATACACACGGCATGTACACGACACACACTGTACTTACTATATACACACGGCATGTACACGACACACTGTACTTACTATATACACACGGCATGTACACGACACACACTGTACTTACTATATACACACGGCATGTACACGACACACTGTACTATATACACACGGCATGTACACGACACACACTGTACTTACTATATACGACACACACTGTACTTACTATATACGACACACACTGTACTACTATATACACACAGCATGTACAAGACACACTGTACTTACTATATACACACGGCATGTACACGACACACTGTACTTACTATATACACACGGCATGTACACGACACACACTGTACTTACTATATACACACAGCATGTACACGACACACACTGTACTTACTATATACACACAGCATGTACACGACACACACTGTACTTACTATATACACACGGCATGTACACGACACACTGTACTTACACTGTACTTACTATATACACGGCATGTACACGACACACACTGTACTTACTATATACACACAGGCATGTACACGACACACTGTACTTACTATATACACACGGCATGTACACGACACACTGTACTTACTATATACACACGCATGTACACGACACACTGTACTTACTATATACACACGGCATGTACACGACACACACTGTACTTACTATATACACACAGCATGTACACGACACACTGTACTTACACACTGTACTTACACACTGTACTTACTATATACACACAGCATGTACACGACACACACTGTACTTACTATATACACACGGCATGTACACGACACACTGTACTTACTATATACACACGGCATGTACACGACACACTGTACTTACTATATACACACGGCATGTACACGACACACACTATACTTACTATATACACACGGCATGTACACGACACACTGTACTTACTATATACGCACACACCCCTGGCAGTTTAGTGGCTGTTTATTACACCCTTCCACCCCCTACCTGTTCGCTTCATCATGTTTCCAAGAGGAGATACTCTGTATCAGGGGGAACCCAACAGCATGCAACTAGGGGCGTGGTTACTGTGGTGGGGGGGGGGTCAGTATAGGCAGAGGGCGTGGCCAACACAGATGGAATCTTAAACGTTTTTGAAGGGGCGGAGCCATGACGCAGTGCTCTGCCTCCATGTGATAGGGCAGTTCATCTTCTCCTTGTAAGCCTCTCCCATGCGGCGCTGCTGTCACTCCGCCAGTACATGAAAAGCGCTGCCTTAATGCGCGCGGAGGCGACATGCTGCTCCAGAAGGGCGGGGTTTATTGTTTGCAGCCTCTTTATGAGGACCCAGTGTGTAACCATAGCAATGCTTTGCTAACCACGTGATTTCCCATCATGCTCAGCCCGCGGAGCCGCGTGGCGGGAATATTTTTGTTTTGGAATAATTCCCTCATCGCCTCCGCTTTGCCAAATTCTGTGTCAGCCTCCTAGTAACGCCCCCTGTGTGCACGTGTGACGCCAAATCTATGGCCTAAGGGGCGGGGCCAGACAGGCAGGGGCGGGGCCAGACAGGCAGGGGCGGGGCCAGAGCGAGGCTCACCTCTGATTCTAAGGGGGGGGGGAATCTCACTATCTGATAGAACACGTGCGTAAGACTCGCTCACGTATCACTCGGCCGGCTGACTCCGCCCCCTCCGCTGGTGGGATCCCTCAGTGACGACAAACAGCCACGCCCACTGCCACATCACAAATCGCTTGGCCTGTCTTCTTTTTTTTTTATTTTCTCCCGCCTTTCACCGAGCTTTATCGATACCTGAAAACAGCTGTCAGACTGGCCGGCGTGTTCTGATTGGCCCAGCCGGTCGTGTGACACGCAGGCAAGGCGAAGGCGTGCCGCGTCATCAGTCCGCAGCCATGAGCCGGGAGAGCAGCTTCAGGGCCCGTGAGTGGAGCTCCGCCGCCCCGGGGAATGGGAGGGGTGGGACAGCCCCCCCCCTTCAGTGTTATGGAGGGGGTCGCTACAAGGTTCAGACCCCTCATGGTGGAGTCTCGCAGTCCCCGGGCAGCCCTGCCACACCCCGGGGACCTCACTGAACCCCCATGCAGAGGAGCACTGCCTGCCAGGCGCTGCCCTGCAGCATTTACCGGCCATGGGGGGGGGCATCATGGCTTCCCACATTGACCAGGTTTTCCTGGACACATTATTATGTCATGCAGAGGGGGAGCACAGGGAAAAGTGCTGCCCTGCAACATGTATAATTCATATGCTGCAAGATGGAAATCTTCATTATTTCTTACCTGCAGTGTATGGATTATACACGCTGCGGGGTGGCATTTTTCATGCACTGCCCATCAGCATGAATACATTATGTGTCCAGGAAAACATGGCCGACCTGGCAACCCCCCTCTTTTATATGTGGGGTTCTGGCACCCCCTCAGACTGGCTTTACATTGAGCTGTCACGTGTCCCTTTTTTAATAAAGGTTCCCCCCACCCCCTCGTTGATGAGACAAGGGCATCGTTTTTTCCCCTCCCCCACAGAGATGGAGCTGCGCCCCCTAATTCAGAGCCCCCAGTCCTGTGAGGATAAACGAACGCGCTTCACATGTTATGTTCGTGTATGGTGGACATCCCGGGAGTTGTTTGGTTGACCCCCCTGGTTTAGCAATGTGCCCCTCCTAGTTCCGAAACATCTAGATCTCCCATGATGCCTAGTCCGCTCCGAGAGCATTATGGGAGATGTGGAGGCAAGGTTGCCGACACATGCGCAAACCGAGAAGTGCACCTCTGGTGTGATCGGGTTGGGTATCGTTGGCCGGTGCTCTTGGATCAGCCGTATCCATCCACGGTTACATGAGCCGCCTCCATCGAGTTGCACTTGTCGACGATGGCTCTGAGGATAGCAAGTTTTGAACAGAACAGGGATCTCACATGTTGCAGAACTACAACTCCCATGATTCCAACAATTGTGGGAATTGTAGGGCAGCAGCTTGTGGGGGGGGGGGCGCGTGCGTGCAGGCAGAGTTTGAGACGTCTGATCTAGAATGACAGCATTGAGTTTCTCCGGGGCCGGACGCACAACCTGCACGCTCTGATACGATTAAAGAACACGGGATGTGGTTGGTCCGCATTCCTGCAGCGCGCGACACGTCACACGGACTTTCCATTTTCCCATCAGTTACTTTGTGACGCCGTGCTTTCGCCCAGGCCCGAATCCGAGTGAGGGTGCAAACTGAACGCAAGGCAACGTTTATGTGTCAAACAGCTTTATTGATAATCAGAGCATGCGCAATGCAAAATAAACACATGAAACGTAAACAAAGTGCAAACACACAAACCGCAGAGGGGAACAACAGTGACCGAATCAGTGCAAAATAAAAACACGTGGTGAAAAATAAAGGGTTAACTGGAAGAAAAACAGCAAAGGTTAACCAAACCAGTGCAAAATAAAGCTCTGATAATCAAGAAGTACCCGTGGATAACAAGTGAATCGCTTCTGGTTTTGTGGAGTTTAAAAGATGGGGGGGGGGGGTGGGAACGACACACGGAATAAGAATAAAGGTCTACACTAGAAATAATGTGTGTTGGATCTGCAGAGCCGTCTTATCCGTTGAGCGCAAGGCACCACAGCGCGCATTATAAAAATGGTGCAGACGCGCCCTCCCTGTCACTGCCCGCAGCTGGAATGTGTATTAAAGCAGGCCTCAAAATTTCCACTCGCCTGCTCGCAGTTGGTGAGTGGAAATTACATGAGGGCGAGTAGGAATGCAGAGGCAGGGCTGTATAGGAGTTAGGTGGGGCAACTAGTGGCCAGTAACTCTTAAGGCCTGGCTAGTAGCTTCGGACTTGAAATTTTGAGGCCTGTATTAAAGGATATGCTATTAAAAAGCAGGGTTTCCTTTTATTGCCCTTAAATAATTGGGGCAGATCCTGTTGATTAGCCTCTACAGATTGATTTCTCCTCGCCTTTTCCCCCTCGCCGCGCGCTGCTCCTCTTCGTCTCAGGAGATCCGGATCCCAGACGTTCCTGAAGCTTTTTTTTCCTGCGCAGTTTGTGCTCCTATACAACATGTGACGTGTAGGGTCCACACATTACACAGCACTGCAGGACTCCTACACTTTACGTGCACAAGTTCTGTAGCGCCTGCGCAGAGTGATGGATCAGAGCTGCACGCGCGCATGCACAGATCTGATCCATCGCTGCCTCCGGGAACACTCGCTACAGCGAATGGACTCCGTCGCCCGCTCTGTGTGTGTGACATCACTTGTGATCGGCAGCCAGGAAATTCAAAAATCCGACTGCTGGGTGGAGGAAACTCCTCTGCTTCACCCAACAATTACACCAGATCGCTGGGGTGGGGAGGGGGCACTCCTCATATCCTAAACATGTTAATCAGTAAAGTGGTCAGAATGCGTCGTGTCCCTTTCTTAATGTATTAGACCTGTGTAAACTCTGTGCCTTCTGTTTCCTCAGCCTCCAAGATGCGCCTCCGTGGCGCCAATCCCGGCATGGCCCCCCCTCACCAGCTCTTCGAGGACACCAGCACCGCGGCCGCCCCTCCCCCTGGCGAGTTTCAGAACCCCGGGGCCCCGTCGCTGGGGATCCCCACGCAGGCATTTCTGTCGGAGCCGATGTCAAACTTCGCCATGGCGTATGGGAGCAGCCTGGCCACGCAGGGGAAGGAAATGGTTGACCAAAATGTGAGCGTGATCCTGATATTAAACGAGTAGACGTTTTAGTGAAAGATTCTGAGGGGAAACGCAGAGTTTAGGTTAATTTTACTAAAGTAAAGACATTGGAGGGTTTTGTTTTTTTTTCTTCTTCAAATTCCGCTATTATGGACTAAAACTTGCATTTTAAAGATATTTACATCAGCTGTAACTAGATTATTCGTGCTTTACAAACAATACTTTTTATAAAACACTTGCTGCTGTGTTTTTTCAATTTTTTTAAGTAATTGAATGTAAAAAGGAAAAATCAGGTTTTTATCTCCGGTTTCCATTTAGTTTTTTTCCCATGATGGAACATTTACCAAAAAGCTTTGCATTGTAGCTCTTGCTTAACAATTAATGAGGTGAAGGAGTGAATGTTTAGGTAAGGCAGCAGAGGGTCTATTGTTCCCCAGGTTGCTCAAAATAAGAGCTGGCAGCTGAATGAGCGAAGTCAGGGAGCTTACGATTTCAAATATCCCCCTGGTGATGTCCTGTGAATGCATCCCACACATTACAATGATGTGAGTCGGTGACTGACCCATTCACTCCATTCTATGACCAAAACCACACAGTGACGAGCAAGTGATGGAAAGATACAACACAAAATATCACACAATGGATGCGCCCAGCTACTCATATAGAGGGAAATATAACACAACGGATGCACCCAGTGACACATATAGAGGAAAATATCACACAATGGATGCACCCAGTGACACATATAGAGGAAAATATCACACAATGGATGCGCCCAGTGACACATATAGAGGAAAATATCACACAATGGATGCACCCAGTGACACATATAAAGGAAAATATCACATAATGGATGCACCCAGTGACACAGGAAAATATCACACAATGGATGCGCCCAGTGACACATATAGAGGAAAATATCACACAATGGATGCACCTAGTGACACAGGAAAATATCACACAATGGATGCGCCCAGTGACACATATAAAGGAAAATATCACACAATGGATGCGCCCAGTGACACATACAGAGGAAAATATCACACAATGGATGCGCCCAGTGACACATATAGAGGAAAATATCACACAATGGATGCACCCAGTGACACATATAGAGGAAAATATCACACAATGGATGCACCCAGTGACACATATAGAGGAAAATATCACACAATGGATGCGCCCAGTGACACATATAGAGGAAAATATCACACAATGGATGCACCCAGTGACACATATAAAGGAAAATATCACATAATGGATGCACCCAGTGACACAGGAAAATATCACACAATGGATGCGCCCAGTGACACATATAGAGGAAAATATCACACAATGGATGCACCTAGTGACACAGGAAAATATCACACAATGGATGCGCCAGTGACACATATAAAGGAAAATATCACACAATGGATGCGCCCAGTGACACATACAGAGGAAAATATCACACAATGGATGCGCCCAGTGACACATATAGAGGAAAATATCACACAATGGATGCACCCAGTGACACATATAGAGGAAAATATCACACAATGGATGCACCCAGTGACACATATAGAGGAAAATATCACACAATGGATGCACCCAGTGACACATATAGAGGAAAATATCACACAATGGGTGCACCCAGTGACACATATAGAGGAAAATATCACACAATGGATGCACCCAGTGACAGGAAAATATCACACAATGGATGCGCCCAGTGACACATATAGAGGAAATATTTCCTTAACTTAACAAACACAATAAGGACATTTCATTTTTTGGTGTTACTGGCCCTTTAAGGAAATTTCATTGTTTGGTGGTTGTGGCGCTTTTAAGATTGTGAATCGCTGCCTGGTTGGGATTTCTTCTTTTAAGAAATAATAGGAATGAGCGAATTTAGCAATAATAAAATTGACCTGATCTCTGGATTTTGGTGCAGAACTTCTGATTGTGACGCTTTAAGGAATCGAGCAGCGGCTCCGGGCCGAGAGATTTCCATCATGGGCATATTGCAATGTTGGGTCAGGAAGGTATTGGGGTACACACTGTGTGCAGGGGGGCTCAGTGTATCATGACCTATAGTGCACCCTGACACGTAGCTGCAATTCAGCAGGTAATTTGAATTCTGTTTCCCCCCCTGCAGATTGACCGGATTATCCCCATGAACAAACTCAAGTATTATTTTGCTGTAGATACGGTCTATGTTGGGAAGAAAATCGGCCTTCTCCTGTTTCCTTACATGCATCAGGTACGGCTGACAATCCTACATCTTTCCCATGATTCTGTGCGGTTATGTCGCTCGGTTGTGGTTATTTAAGGAAACTAAAGTCACAGTGAAATAAAAGAATTATAGTAAATAAAATGCATAATAAAAAATAGTAAATGATTAAATAATAGTTAAATGCATCAATAAATAACAATAATATAAAATGCATAATGAAATACTTAATAAATTAAAATAACAATAAAGGAAATGTAATCTTTATATAAGATTCGGAGTTGTGGCAATTGAGTTTTAATGTGGATAATTGCAAGATAATGCACCTGGGACGTAAAACCCCAAGGGCTGAATATAGAATATTTGATACAGTCCTAACCTCAACATCTGAGGAAAGGGATTTAGGGGTTATTATTTCAGAGGATCTAAGGGTAAGTAGTCAATGTAATAGAGCAGCAGGAAATGCTGGCAGAATGCTTGGAAATGCTGGCAGAATGCTTGGAAATGCTGGCAGAATACTTGGAAATGCTGGCAGAATGCTTGGAAATGCTGGCAGAATGCTTGATTGTGTAGGGAGAGGTATTAGCAGTAGGAAAAGGGAAGTGCTCATGCCACTGTACAGAGCACTGGTGAGACCTCACTTGGAGTACTGTGTGCAGTACTGGAGACCGTATCTCCAGAAGGATATAGACATCTTAGAGAGAGTTCAGAGAAGGGCTACTAAAATGGTGTACGGCGTGAAGGAGAAAAGTTACCAGGAAAGGCTTAATGATCTTAACATGTACAGCCTGGAAAAAAGACGAGACAGAGGAGATATGATAGAAACATTTAAATACGTAAAGGGAATCCACAAGGTAGACGAAGGGAGTATATTTAAAAGGAAACAAAGTAGCAAAACAAGAGGACATAGTCTTAGATTAGAGGGGCAAATGTTTAAAAGTAACATCAGGAAGCATTATTTTACTGAGAGGGTGGTGGATACATGGAACAGTCTTCCAGTAGAAGTGGTAGAGGCCAAAACAGTAATTGAATTTAAGCAAGCATGGGATAGGCATAAGGCTATCCTAAACAAAAGATAAATCCAGGTAAAGTATCCATGTAATTGGGCGACTAGATGGGCCGAAAGGTTCTTATCTGCCGACATTTTCTATGTTTCTAAATGTTTAAAGTGAAATGGTAAGTACTAGGGATGCACCGATACCGATACTAGTATCGGTATCGGGGCCGATATTGCCGTTTGCACGAGTACTTGTTACTCGTGCAAACGGCCCGATACATCCCGCCGATACCGGAAGCCGGCGCTGGGCCGGCTTGCCGGTATCCGCGGGGCTGGGGAAGCTAGCCGCGTGCATGTAAAGCACGCGGCCAGCGTTCCCCTCCGGCGCGCCAAATACTCACCCTTCCTTAAGTTCCGGTCGCTGGGCAGTGATGCGGTCATGTGGCCGCCGGGCGCATCTGTGACGCTGCCTCTCGGCTGGAGGCAGCGTCACAGATGCGCCCGGCGGCCACGTGACCGCATCACTGCCAGCGACCGGAACTTCAGGAAGGGTGAGTATTTGGCGCGCCGGAGGGGAACGCTGGCCGCGTGCTTTACATGCACGCGGCCAGCGTTCGAGCTGGGGGTAAATCCATGAGACCTGGGGGCCAATAACATGAGACCTGGGGGCCGATAACATGAGACCTGGGGGCCGATAACATGAGACCTGGGGGCCGATAACATGAGACCTGGGGGCCGATAACATGAGACCTGGGGGCCGATAACATGAGACCTGGGGGCCGATAACATGAGACCTGGGGGCCGATAACATGAGACCTGGGGGCCAATAACATGAGACCTGGGGGCCAATAACATGAGACCTGGGGGCCAATAACATGAGACCTGGGGGCCAATAACATGAGACCTGGGGGCCAATAACATGAGACCTGGGGGCCAATAACATGAGACCTGGGGGCCAATAACCTGAGACCTGGGGGCCAATAACCTGAGACCTGGGGGCCAATAACCTGAGACCTGGGGGCCAATAACCTGAGACCTGGGGGCCAATAACCTGAGACCTGGGGGCCAATAACCTGAGACCTGGGGGCCAATAACCTGAGACCTGGGGGCCAATAACCTGAGACCTGGGGGCCAATCCATGAGACCTGGGGGACATATCCATCAGAGTTGGGGCAAATCCATGTGAGCTGGGGGCAAATCCATGTGAGCTGCGGTCAATCTCATATAAATTTTTATGAGGTCTGTTCCTATTGGAAAGCGTCACATGACCTTAAATAAAAGTATCGGTACTCGGTATCGGTGAGTACTTTTAAAAAGTATCGGTACTCGTACTCGGTCTTAAAAAAGTGGTATCGGTGCATCCCTAGTAAGTACAGGAAGTGAACAAAAAAAGCCGTTCCATATAAAATCTATAGTTTGGGAATGTCTGCTTAATGAGGGCTGCGAGTGACCAATCACACAGATGCGCTTGTGGTTAATCGTGCCATAGGGGAGCGACACTCTGAAAGCTGCACCCCCCCCCCCACACGTCAAGCACCTTTTTGCTGTAGTTGATATGGCGGGGCCACCTGCAGAGAAATACAAAATGTGCCTTTTTATTGGGAAATGGTAAAGTCTCCTCCATACGATGTGGCGTCACCTCTATGTGTGCACGGCAGGAAATCTTTACACAGTGCAAGTGTTTGTATTCCTAATGTAAACTCGGCCGCCCGTTACACAGCCAAGAGCTCGCTGTATTAAAAGAGTAATGCGCGTCAGGGCCGCGAGCCCAGAATTCAAGCCGTGTTATCCAAGAAACTGAAAATCACTGGAGGATTCCGAACGGGATTAATGGATGGAGAGTGAAGGGTTAATTCATAGAATGCCTTTTATTAAACATGATTTAACCCAGTTAATGCTTGTTTTCCATACGTCGAGCGGCAGTACCCATGGGTTCATCTTCAATCCCAAATGTAGACAGGTTACCAAGCCTAGAAAACAAAAGAACCCTCCCTCACCTGTGACTCCTCCCCTGTTGCCTATAAGGAGACCTGAGCCCAGAACCCCCCAGTCATTCCTTCCTGTCCTCCGGACAGGGTTACCTGGGAGGCGGCTGAGGGGGAATCCGTTGGTTCCGGGGGCGGCCGCTTACTTCTCCCTTGTTTTCTGTCTGGGCCTCCCTGGCCGGGTACCGGGTGGTGCTTCGGTGGTGGCTCGGGTCGGCCGGCTCCTGCGCTTCGTTTGCTGCGCAGTCCGGAGTGTCTGCGGCTGGGAGTCGCTTCTTGATGACGCGGTTTCCGGGGTTCTCCGGCGCATGCGCCGGAGGGCGGGCGCCTTCTTCCCACGTGGTGGGGGAATCTCTGGCGCCACTTCTCCGCAGTCGCTTGCCTGGTGAGCCGCAGGTCAGCGTTGCTGTTCCACCGGCGCTTGTGTCTCCTCCTTTCGCCCCAGATCGGCTTGGTGCAGGTTAGTGTGTGTCTGCTCGGGGGTGTTCCAGCAGCTTGTTCCCATCACTTATGTCGTCCTTGCTTGTAGGATGTCGGCCCCGGAGGCGCTGCCTGATCTGGGAAAGGGGAAGGCCCCCTCAAAGTCAAAGCACCTGGTCTGCTCTTCCTGTGCTCAGCCCCTGCCCGACGGCTATAAGAAAAAGCTGTGCTCCCTGTGTGCCAAGGATGCGGGAGAGGGGGCGAAAAGGTCTGAAGTGACTGCCTTTGTGTCCTGGCTTCAAACTTCTCTGCAGCAAACGTTTACGGCCATGCAGGCTGCTGCTGCTCAGCCTCCCCCCGTGGCTGACGTTCCGGGTCCCTCCGGTTTGTCTTTTTCTGGTCCGAGAAAACGTCGCGTACGGAGTATGAGGACGTGGAGTCTGAGGAAGAGCTACTTGATCCTGAGTTTTCGGACGTCTCCTCTGATGAGGATGAGACTTTGGCTGTTTTTGATGAGGACTGTGCCCGTCCGTTGATCAAGGAGGTCGTCTCTGTGATGGGGGCTCCGGATGCACCGACAGGGGCCCTTAAGACCAAGGGGTTTCCTTTTCACCCTTTGTTGAAGCAGGTTATGTCTAAAGAATGGTCTGTGCCTGACCGGCGTCCTTTTGTCTCCAAGCGGTTCCGATATATGTTTCCCCTTGCCTTGTCTCCCGCTGAGGACTTTGGGGTGTTGCCGAAGGTGGATGTGCCCGTGGCGCAGCTTCATCACAGGTCTGCTATTCCTTCTGGGGATTTGTCCACCTTGAAGGACCCGATGGACAAGAGGATTGAGACTGCCTTGCGACGTAACTATGCTGCCCTGGCTTCCCAGGCTAAGGCCCTGGTGGCGGCGTCTTCCGTTTCCCGGGCACAACGGCTCTGGTTGCAGGAGCTGGAGGGTGCTTTGTCCGGCCTCTCCCCTGAGTTGCGTCAACTGTTCCTCCTCGTTCAATCTGCTTCGGATTTCTTATGTGACGCTGCGATTGAATCCCTGAAGCTGGCTTCCCGGGCCTTGGGCCTCAATGTGGTGGGCCGTCGTGCGGTCTGGCTCCGATCCTGGTCGGCTGACACTGCTTCGAAGAATTCATTGTGTGGCCTGTCCTTCGAGCCGGGTATGCTGTTTGGATCGGCTCTGCAGGACTTACTGCAACAGCTTGCTGATGTTAAGAAGGCTCTTCCACAGGATCGGCCCAGGGATGCTTGGCATCGTCGGGGGTTCTCCGGGCGTGGGTCCTTTCGTCCCTACAATAGGCGTTTCCGCCCCTTCCGTCAGCGTATGCCTGAGCAGCGTCCGCAGGCTCCGGGGTTTCGTAAGTTCAGAAAGTTCTGACTCCGGTGTCCCGGTTGGTGGTCGTCTTCTTCACTTCGCGGCTGCGTGGCAGGGGACGACTTCAGATGCCTGGGTTTTGGAGACTGTTCGGTGTGGCTACGTTATTCAGTTTGTGTCTTCTCCTCGTAATGCCTTCCTTCTCTCCTCTCAGCATTCCACTTACTCCGGGGATCAGTTGTTCTCGGAGGTCATGGGATTGCTGGAGAAACGGGTGATCGAACCGGTGCCTTCGCAGGACTGCTTCCAAGGTACTTACTCTCGTCTTTTTCTAGTGGGGAAACCGGATGGTTCCTTCCGCCCCATCCTGGACCTTAAGTCTGTGAATCGATTTGTGCGTAAGGAACGGTTCCGGATGGATTCCATTGGCTCTGCCTCTCGGATTCTGCGGCCTGGCGATTTCATGGTCACCTTGGATCTGCAGGATGCTTATCTTCATGTCCCGGTCGCCCGGGTGAGCCGGCGGTTCCTCCGGTTTGCGGTTCAGTCTGGGGGCAGGGTGTTTCAGTTTCGGGCCCTTCCCTTTGGGTTGTCCTCCGCTCCCAGGGTTTTTTCGAAGATTTTGATCGTTATTACTGCCTTTCTGCGTCACGAGGGCCTGTACATTGTCCCCTATCTGGACGATTGGCTTCTTAAGGCCTCTACTGTACCGCTCCTCGAGGCTCATTTGGCCCGCACGATCGAGGTTCTCTCCCGGCACGGGTGGCTGGTGAACTGGAGGAAATCGCGCCTGGTGCCAGTGCAGAGGATTGTCTTTCTGGGGTTCGTGTTGGATACGTCTCTCATGGCTGTTTTTCTTTCAGATTCCAACAAGGAAAGGCTTCAAGGTCACGTTCGAGCTCTTCTGCTTACTCCGTGGGGCTCCGTCCGGGGACTGTTGCGGGTTCTCGGTCATTTGACGGCTGCTATCCCGGCGGTGCCGTGGGCGCGTGCTCACGCCAGAGGTCTGCAAGGCGATATCCTTTCCCAGTGGGATGGGGACCTGTCCCACCTGGACCGTTCGATCTGCATCTCGGGGTCCACAAGGGCTCGGTTGCTGTGGTGGCTCCGCTCTCCGTTCCTTGGCGCGGGTGTTCCTATGGCGGTTCCGGAGTGGCTCACGGTGACGACGGACGCATCGCTTTCCGGATGGGGCGCTCATTGTCGGGACGTCCAGGCCCACGGGGTTTGGGATCCTTGGACTGGCTCTCTGTCCTCCAACGCCAGGGAGCTTCTGGCCGTCTGGGAGGCTCTTCAGGCTCTTGCGGGGCTTCTGCGTGGTCGGGCCGTGCGGGTCCAGTCCGACAACGTCACCACGGTGTGTTACCTGAACAAACAAGGGGGCACGCGTTCGCGCCTCCTTTCGGCTCTGTGCGGCACCATCATGGACTGGGCGGAGCTCCATCTGCAAGCGCTCTCTGCGGTTCACATCCGAGGTGTGCTCAACGTCCGGGCGGATTTTCTGAGCCGTGCTTCTCTGGCGCAACGGGACTGGTCCCTGTCTCCGGCGGTGTTCTCGGAGGTGGTCTCTCGGTTTGGCCTTCCGGTCATCGATCTCATGGCAACCAGGCTTTCGGCGAAGGTTCCTTCGACGAAGGGACTGTCCGGATCTGCTGGACGCCTTCTCGTTCCGGTGGGCCTTCGAGCTGGCGTACGTCTTCCCCCCGATTGCCCTGATCCCGCGGGTCCTTCGCAAGATCAGAATGGACCAGGCGTCGGTGGTTGTGATCCTCCCCTTCTGGCCGCGCAGGGTCTGGTTTCCAGAGGTGTTGTTTCTGTCTCGTCGTCGCTATTGGGTCCTCCCGATGTCGGACTCTCTGCTGGACTTCCCTGCTCTCCCGGCCGGGATGCTGGGGTCGTTCCGACTGACGGCGTGGCTGATGCTGCCTCCGTACTGACTTCTCTTGGTCTCTCGTCTGGCCTGGTTTCCTTGTTGTCACATGACGTTAAACTGTCGACTCGGCGTATCTATGATCGGGTTTGGCGCACGTTTCTCTCCTGGTGTCGGGTGCGTGCTCTTGACCCGGTCTCTATCTCCGTTCCTGATCTGCTGTGCTTCCTGGAGAGTGGGTTCCGCAAGGGGTTGCGGCCTGGAACCCTCAGGGTCCAGGTGGCTGCCATATCTTCGGTCACTCTGAGGGAATTGGCCTTGCATCCTTTGGTGCGAAAGTTTTTTCGGGCGGTGTCCTCTCTGCGCCCCTTTGTCAGGGAGCTGGTTCCGCCTTGGGATTTGAACTTGGTCCTGGATGCCCTGTGTGGTGCTCCCTTTGAGCCCCTGGCTTCCTCCTCCTTGCGGGACTTGACTCTCAAGGCGGTGTTTCTCACGGCTATCACCTCTGCCAGGAGGGTCGGGGAGCTCCAGGCTCTCGCTTGTCACCCCCCCCTACACGGTTTTCCATGCCAGCAAGGTGGTGTTGCGTCCGTTGCCTGGTTTCCGTCCTAAGGTTGCCTCTCCGGGAACCTTAATCAGGAAATCGTTCTCCCGTCTTTTTGTGACGCACCGGGCTCCTCCTCTTCTTCTCTGTGCAAATGGCGCACCCTGGATGTGGTGCGGGTCTTGCGGGTGTATCTGGAGCGTACCAGCTCCTGGCGTCGCTCTGTTCACCTTTTTGTTCTTTTTCACGGTGCCTCTAAGGGTGTGGGTGCTTCCCGTTCTTCCATTGCTCGGTGGGTTCGTCAGGCTTATTCGGCTGGTGGTAAGGTTTCTCCCGTAGGGGTGACGGCGCACTCCACTAGATCTGTGTCGGCTTCCTGGGCCTTGCATGCGGCTGCTACGGCTGAACAGGTGTGCAGGGCGGCCACCTGGTCCTCTCTTCACACCTTCACGCGTCATTACCGTCTGGATGTTCTTGCCTCTGCCGAGGCGTCCTTTGGGTGCAAGGTTCTACAGGCGGTGGTGCCGTCTTGATCCCTCCCTCTGATGGGGGCTTTGTAGGTCCCATGGGTACTGCCGCTCGACGTATGGAAAAACTGTATTTCTTACCGTAAATATTCTTTTCCATAGTCGTAGCGGCAGTACCGCTTCCCTCCCTCTGCTTTGTGTTGTGTTGGTTTTTGATTAAAGTGGTGTATACTTGATGATTTGGTTCTGGCTTGTCATTGACTGGGGGGTTCTGGGCTCAGGTCTCCTTATAGGCAACAGGGGAGGAGTCACAGGTGAGGGAGGGGTTCACCTGGCTCTAGGAGGGTCCTTTTGTTTTCTAGGCTTGGTAACCTGTCTACATTTGGGATTGAAGATGAACCCATGGGTACTGCCGCTACGACTATGGAAAAGAATATTTACGGTAAGAAATACCGTTTTTTGGGTCTCTCCTAGTTTTCTATGTCAACTCTAATCACCATGGAAACAAACTGGCTCTAAAGAACAGAAAACTACGAGAGACACAAAGTGTTAATCTGCGCTGGATCAGGATATATGGGAATACGTGTCTGGTTTAGGGAACCACTGCCCTCTGGTACTGGCGATTCTGAGGTTTTCGGTGGCGGTTACACGTTGTGTGGCGCTACTCTATTCTCGAGCAAAATGATTTCACCCAGGGCTGTTTGTGTTTTTTTTTTTAAATTCTCTCCTGCTATAAATGATGCAAAATATAGATTGAATGTGGTCCCGGCTGAAACACAATATAGGATTTATGGAATGGGCAGGCGGCGCACTGACGCGGCGGGCAGGCAGTGCGACACACAGGCAGGTTTGCTGTCTGGGTCGCCAGGTTGCTTCCCTGGGCACACCCCTTGACATGCTGATGGGCGTCATGTCCTTCCCTGCAGTATGTATATTTCATACATTGAAGGAATCCCATCACCTTATTCTGGAGGAATAACTAAACTGTGTCCGCTTGAGCGTTAATGTCCCCCTGCAGCGTATGAACTCTACATGCCGCTGGAGTGCACTTTTATGTACCACCCATCGGCATCTCAATGCATCATGTTAGACCTGGTCGCCTGTATTGTCGCCTGCTCTTTGCCCGCATAACACAGTTAACACAGTGCTGGCTGGCGGCTTTATATAGGAAATGCCGTTAGACAGTGGTGCTCTCTCTGTTTGGGTATGTTTGCGCTGCCTCCATGCTGGTGTAGGGGTTAATGTTGTGTTTGCCGTATCGGCCTCTTACCGCTTCCCTGTCTTTCTGTTGTAGAATTGGGAGGTGAGGTATAAGCAGGACACCCCCGTGGCGCCAAGGTTTGACATAAACGCTCCGGATCTCTACATTCCAGGTGAGTTACCGAGACGCGCAGCTTGTTAGAAGTGCCCGCGGCCTGTTAGAAGGCGCCCGCGACGCGCAGCCTGTCAGAAGCACCCGAGACGCGCAGCCTGTCAGAAGCGCCCGAGACGCGCGGCCTGTTATTAACCCTTTGTACTTCAGGCGGTATTCCTCTATGTAATAAACTTTTTTCTCTTTGCAGTCATGGCATTCATCACGTATATTTTAGTAGCCGGCCTGGCTCTAGGAACCCAAAACAGGTAAGAGAATCTGGTGCCGGGACACGAGACGCTTTGACTCGGATACACAGGGCCTCGCATTTACTAAGGGGCAGATTGATTAGTGTGTCCTGTTGGCAGGGAATCGCTGAGACTCATGGGAGTGGTGGGATAACAGGTTCCTGGTTTCGAATGACTTGTGATGGGTTTTATTCTGGCATTATAAGCTCCAGATGTTTCGCTGTGCGGCACATGACCTCCTTGGCCACTAGAGGTCAGTCTAAGCGCAGGTTACTGCAGGGGTTCCCAATTAGGCGGCTACAAGCTGCACCTTTTATACCCCCTGCAGGGGTAACACCGCATGACGCCTCCCAATCTCTATCCTATAATGTTTATCTTTGCGCACGTTCACACAAACACAGCGATCCTTCATTTTTCCTCCCCTTTTTTTCGAGCTGTTTAAACCCAGCGGGAAACAAAAGGGGAAGTGTCGGCTTCCCAATAAATATTTAACCATGGATCATGCACGATGCTAGAGGGACGTTAGTGATACCTTTTATATAATGCATGTGCTTTGTTTCCATCACGGTGACAGAGATCTCTGTTTGTGCGCCGCTGCCCATTTGTGCAGACGTCCCCCCCCCAATCATGGTGCTTCTCCTTCCATCCCTTCACATACAGGCGCAGACGAGTTCACACGTCCCTCAAGGGATGCAAGGAGGCTTTGCTTTTGTCTGTCTTCTTAACAGGGGGTTATTCACTAACCTCTGAATTGACCCAGAATTATTCTGTCCCCTGCAGCCAATGACGCTTGCCGCACGTCAGCTGCATGGGTGGGAGAAATTGGAGGCCCCTGGCGGTGTGGCATACCTGTATGCCTTGCCGTTGTAAACGCCCGTCGTGAAGGGGTTAAACCGGTGAATCCCATTCTATTTAATGTGATGCATGGAATCTTTTTTAAAGACATTTTTTCCAAAAACCCTCTTTATTTCTTTTTTGTATTCTTTACAAGACCTTGTTATTTTGTAATAGACTTTTCTAAAAATATTTTTTTGGGCATTTTTATTGATTTTAGTCTCCTATTCTCGTAAAAAGGATGTTAACCTTTTTTTTTCCCCCCCCCCCTTCGTTCGGTGCCAATTCGGCGGTTTTCGACAACTCAGATTCCAACAAGATACGTGACCATTCGCTAAGTAGTGAATGCACTGTATTTTATGCAAAATGGAGTCGGCCGAGTGAGCTGAAACAAAGCACCGCTTTGCGAATATACCCTCTAGTCTCCAGCTCCTTTAATGGACGGCAGAGCGTTTCAGCCGCTGCGCACCGCTGGGCTATGCCTCATTGACAGGAATTCCAGCGCCTGGGCATTTAGGCAACGTTGCTCTAAATGTGTCTCATGTATATATTTTTTCTTTTTGTAACTTTCAGCCTTAAAGAAACAAATCATTAAATAAACAGAAACAGATTTTATTTTATGACTTAAAAGCTGCATTATGCAAAACAGTAGATCTTTTTTTTCCCCCGCATTTTTAGTTTTGCACAATTTGCTTCTGTAGCAAAGACAGTCACCAATGCACAAGGCGCCTGTACATTACATGTGGCGACATTCCTATTGCGCCAAGAATATATACCTTTTATTACTACAGACTCCACATACAGGAGCAATCATATGTATCGGATTGAACGCAATTTGTGTCCATTTCTGGCAGCTCCTCCCTCCCCCTCCCAGTCACGTGCGGTGTACCCCAAGGCTCGATACTCTCTCCCTGCTATTCACAATATTCATAAACTACCTGCCCAACGTCTGCAAAGCCTCAACTGTACACATGTACGCAGACGACACCGTAATCTATACCAGCAAACCAAATCTCCCACAGCTGGAGGCCGCGCTGCAAGAACAATTCACAGAGGTAGAAAAGTGGATCAAAGATTAGAACTATAACTAAATAATGACAAAACTGTAACGATGCTCTTTGGAACAAAACCTAAACTACGCAAATTGCAAAATCCCCATCTATGTGTCAGGACAAAATCAAACAGCACGCTGACCACAATCACTTCTCTCAAATACCTAGGTATGTGACTAGACCCAAATCTATCCTTTGGCCCCACATCGAAAAACTCTCATCTAAACTTTACCAACTAGGTGCCCTGTACAGAAACTAATCCTGCCTGAGCCCCGCGGTAAGAAAGCAGATTGTACAGCAAATGCCTATGCCAGCTATTGAATACGGAGATGCAGTGTATGCAGCCGCCCCGCAAACACACCTCCAGAAACTTACTACATTGTATAACTCATTCTGCCGCTTTGTGCTACAATGTAACTACATGACCCACCATTATGACATGTTAAAAGAACTAAACTGGCCGTCGCTGGAATCTAGATGCACCTTCACCTTTCCAACCTGGTGTTTAAGAGCTTTTCTGGGAAGCTGCCACCTCTACCTGAATAGGCTGCTTCCCCACAGCAGTTCCCTCATCCTATAACCTCCGATCCAGGACCTGCACCTTACTTGCAATACCACAATACAAAAAGAAAGTGTCTCCATCCTCATTTTCCTACAGAGCGTCACAATTATGGAATAACCTCCCAGACGCCATCAAATCTTTACCCAGTGTAAAGTCACTCGAGAGCTCCTTACTAACATACCTCAATACAGAATGCACCTGTAAACATGTAACACAGTGACTACATACAGAATGCACCTGTAAACATGTAACACAGTGACTATATACAGAATGCACCTGTAAGCATGTAACACAGTGACTATATACAGAATGCACCTGTAAGCATGTAACACAGTGACTATATACAGAATGCACCTGTAAGCATGTAACACAGTGACTACATACAGAATGCACCTGTAAACATGTAACAGTGACTATATACAGAATGCACCCGTAAACATGTAACAGTGACTATATACAGAATGCACCTGTAAGCATGTAACACAGTGACTATATACAGAATGCACCTGTAAACATGTAACACAGTGACTATATACAGAATGCACCTGTAAGCATGTAACACAGTGACTATATACAGAATGCACCTGTAAACATGTAACATAGTGACTATATACAGAATGCACCTGTAAACATGTAACACAGTGACTATATACAGAATGCACCTGTAAACATGTAACACAGTGACTATATACAGAATGCACCTGTAAACATGTAACACAGTGACTATATACAGAATGCACCTGTAAACATGTAACACAGTGACTATATACAGAATGCACCTGTAAACATGTAACATAGTGACTATATACAGAATGCACCTGTAAACATGTAACACAGTGACTATATACAGAATGCACCTGTAAACATGTAACACAGTGACTATATACAGAATGCACCTGTAAACATGTAACACAGTGACTATATACAGAATGCACCTGTAAACATGTAACACAGTGACTATATACAGAATGCACCTGTAAACATGTAACACAGTGACTATATACAGAATGCACCTGTAAACATGTAACATAGTGACTATATACAGAATGTACCTGTAAACATGTAACACAGTGACTTTATACAGAATGCGCCTGTAAACATGTAACAGTGACTATATACAGAATGCACCTGTAAACATGTAACAGTGACTATATACAGAATGCACCCGTAAACATGTAACAGTGACTATATACAGAATGCACCCGTAAACATGTAACAGTGACTATATACAGAATGCACACGTAAACATGTAACAGTGACTATATACAGAATGCACCTGTAAACATGTAACAGTGACTATATACAGAATGCACCCGTAAACATGTAACAGTGACTATATACAGAATGCACACGTAAACATGTAACAGTGACTATATACAGAATGCACCTGTAAACATGTAACAGTGACTATATACAGAATGCACCTGTAAACATGTAACAGTGACTATATACAGAATGCACCTGTAAACATGTAACAGTGACTATATACAGAATGCACCTGTAAACATGTAACAGTGACTATATACAGAATGCACCCGTAAACATGTAACAGTGACTATATACAGAATGCACCCGTAAACATGTAACACAGTGACTATATACAGAATGCACCTGTAAACATGTAACATAGTGACTATATACAGAATGCACCTGTAAACATGTAACACAGTGACTATATACAGAATGCACCTGTAAACATGTAACACAGTGACTATATACAGAATGCACCTGTAAACATGTAACACAGTGACTATATACAGAATGCGCCTGTAAACATGTAACACAGTGACTATATTTGCTACATATTTATTTTCTGGGTTAATCTGTATATTTGTGTTTTTATTATTTTGCATTTTATTACTTTATTTCTGTAACAATTCAATGTTTCTTGAACCCAGGACAAACTGAAAATCAGAGAATCTCAATGTATCCGTCCTGGGAAAATACGTTATAAATAAAATATGGAGATGTTCAGAATAAACCTCATTCTGGGTTAAATTGGTTGAATATAATAAAATAATTTTCTTGGATTTCGGGTCCAACGTGTGAAACTCCTGCTGAACCTTTTATAAATACAGTGTTTATGGTTTGTATCTTTCCTGTTTTAGTATACGGTTTTTGTTTTTCCTCCCTTCTAGTTTCTCCCCGGAGATCCTCGGCATGCAGGCTAGCTCCGCTCTGGCCTGGCTTATATTCGAGGTGTTTGTGATCCTCCTCAGCCTCTACCTGGTGACGGTAAATACGGATTTAACGACCGTCGACCTCGTAGCGTTTGCTGGATACAAATATGTAGGGTGAGTTTATTTCTACTGATTTTCTGCACTTAATCTGCAAATAATAATATACCTCTCTTATTCCTCGTCGGAACCCCTCCCGTAACTCCGTGTAGCCTCGTCGGAACCCCTCCCGTAACTCCGTGTAGCCTCGTCGGAACCCCTCCCGTAACTCCGTGTAGCCTCGTCGGAACCCCTCCCGTAACTCCGTGTAGCCTCGTCGGAACCCCTCCCGTAACTCCGTGTAACCTCGTCGGGACCCCTCCCGTAACTCCGTGTAGCCTCGTCGGGAACCCCTCCCGTAACTCTGTGTAGCCTCTTCGGGAACCCCTCCCGTAACTCCGTGTAGCCTCTTCGGGAACCCCTCCAGTAACTCCGTGTAGCCTCGTCGGAACCCCTCCCGTAACTCCGTGTAGCCTCGTCGGAACCCCTGCCCGTAACTCCGTGTAGCCTCGTCGGAACCCCTCCCGTAACTCCGTGTAGCCTCGTCGGAACCCCTCCCGTAACTCCGTGTAGCCTCTTCGGGAACCCCTCCCGTAACTCCGTGTAGCCTCTTCGGGAACCCCTCCCGTAACTCCGTGTAGCCTCGTCGGAACTCCGTATTGTAGTCCTTGTTTGATTGTATGTAACTCTCCTTCTCTCCTGTGTCCCCCCCCCCCCCGCAGGATGATTTGGGGGGTGCTTTCAGGCCTCCTTTTTGGGAAGATTGTTTACTACGCAGTGCTCGGCTGGTGTTGTGTGTCCGTCTTTTTCTTCATGGTGAGTGTGTGGACGTATAGTACAGTCTGTACGATCCTCCTCGATATTTTTGTTTGCTTTGTTAAAGGGCCAGTACCACCAAAAAATGCAATGTGTTTATTTGATGTTGCTGATATCTTACATGTGCTTTGTTTTTCTCTGTATGTTTAGAAAATATTTTCCTCCTATATGTGTCATCCATTGTGTGATATTTCCCTCTATATGTGTCACTGGGTGCATCCATTGTGTGATATTTTCCTCTATGTGTCACTGGGCGCATCCATTGTGTGATATTTTCCTCTATATGTGTCACTGGGTGCATCCATTGTGTGATATTTTCCTCTATGTGTCACTGGGCGCATCCATTGTGTGATATTTTCCTCTATATGTGTCACTGGGTGCATCCATTGTGTGATATTTTGTATCTTTCCATCACTTGCTCCTCACTGTGTGGCTTTGGTCATAGAATGGAGTGACTGGGTCAGTCACCGACTCACATCATTGTAGTGTGTGGGATGTATTCAAAGGACGTCACCAGGGGGAGATTAGAAGTCTTTTAAATTCCCTATCTCAGGTAGCCTGGAGAACACAATAGACTCCCTGCTGCCTTATCTATGTCCATGTCTTTGGCTGTTAATCTAAAGTAAAACCTTTTGCACAGATTTTGGTAAATGTTGACATGGAAAAATCCACAAAAAGGAAATGGGAGATAAAAAAACTTGACTTTATTTTTCCTTTTTCCATGTAATTACTTCAAAGAAATAAAGAAATCCACAGCATGTTTTTTATAATGTGCATTACGAGCAAACCCACCTTATAGAATACATGTAATCTGGTTACAGTGTATGTAAGTGTTAATAAAGCTTTGAATCTCCCCGCAGATCCGCACCTTGAGGCTGAAAATCCTGTCGGAAGCAGCTGCTGAAGGTGTCCTAGTCCGTGGCGCGAGGAACCAGCTGCGCATGTACCTCACCATGGCCATCGCCGCCGTGCAGCCGCTGTTCATGTATTGGTTGACGTACCACCTGGTGAGATGATGCCCTCGCACTCCCGAGGCTTGGTGCCCCCCCGCGGCTTGGGACAGACCTTCCACATTCACTTTTTTTTTTAAATAAGTTATCTCTTGCTGTGTTTTTCCGTTCATCCCCAAAAACCCCACTTTCAGACCCAATCCTGTGACGTCCCTTGTACAGATCCCCTTGAATCGTCTATAAACCCGTGTGACGCGGCAGTGAGGGACGGGCAGATCCCCCTCTCGTGTGGCCGTGGTATGTCTCCCCTGGAGCGGTTTCAGATGCTTAGTCTTCCTGCGCTCCTCCCTCCCGCCTGGATCTGCCGCCGGCGTTTTCCAGAGTCTCCTGTGATCACCAGAGGTCAGGACCTTCTAACGGACAGGACCGGCCGCGCGGAACTGAGGCAGAATCACCTGTTTGTGATGTTACAGAAAATGTTAAATATTTGCTTTTCTCTCTCTCTGGGGATGAGGGGAAACTCACCTGTGATTAAATGATGGATTATTACAACCTGCATCTCCTTATATCAACATCCTGAATCTGCTGCGGCGCCTCTCCAGGCTCCGAGCGTCCTCCGATCCTTCCTCACGGCCGTGAGCGTCCTTCCTCTGGGCCATGAGAATCCTCCTGGGGTGGGGGGGGGGGGGGTCATCCTCCGGTCCTTCCTTGGGGGGGGGTGTCGGGGGTGCGAGCATCCTCTGGTCCTTCCTAGGGGTGGGGTGTCAGCATCAGCGCTCTGGCTCAGTTACATCACTACATCTCCCATGATCCTCTCCAGTCCAAGAGCTGGCAGGCCAAGGCTTTTCCACATTCGCAACACGCTGATGGATGTTGTGGTTTGTAGTCATAAAAGACTGAGGGGGGGGGGTCGTCACAGCGCGATGCTGTATCCACCGCACCGTTTAGTAAGACTGCCTACCAATGTATGGCTTGTAGAACCGAATAAATATCCCATAGTACTTTGTTTTCCTTTCTGTGTGTGCAGAGTGACGTCCTCCCCCCGCGCTGCGCCGCTGTATGTGCAGAGCGCTCTGTGCCGGCCTTTGTTTTTCATTTGACGTGTTTTTTATGGAGTCTGTATTAAAACTTTCGCCCATGTCAGGTTTAAGTTTTTTTTTTAAAAAAATAATAATTGACAGGAGAGGGTATTTATTTTTATTTGCCAGGGTTAGTAAGAGGGTATTTTAACTAAAAATAATAAATAAGGCAAAAAAAAAGCACAACTGGAAAAAAATAAATAAAAATTTAAATAATATATATATTTATTTTATTTTTTTTTGTTTTTAGGTTGTGTGATTTTTTTTTTTTTTTTTAAAAAAATAATAATTGACAGGAGAGGGTATTTATTTTTATTTGCCAGGGTTAGTAAGAGGGTATTTTAACTAAAAATAATAAATAAGGCAAAAAAAAAGCACAACTGGAAAAAAATAAATAAAAATTTAAATAATATATATATTTTTTTATTTTTTTTTGCCAGGATCTCTAAGGAGTGGGTATTATTTTAAGGTGGCATACCCTCTCCTTACTGACCCTGGCAAATTTAAAACGAAAAAAGAGCACAATGTAAAAAAAAAAAAAAAAAATTTCATAATACAATTATTTTTTTTTTATTAAATATAATGAAGTGATAAAATAAATATTGTGTTAGTGAAGCAGGACGGGCTGTTTGGGGTTTTTAGACAGTTACATATCTTTTAGAAAAGATTCACTAAAATTGCAGCTTCGTAAATATCTCGCTCGGGTTTTTCTTCATGCGGGGGGGGGGGGGGTCCTTGTGTCCGTTGGGTTCAGCGTCTGATATCACTAGGATCTAAAGAAAACTTCTTGTCTATTCCCGCCCCATAATCTGAGACCCGTTGGCCCTCCAAACCCACGTGGGCATTTGGGAACATCCTGCGGTTACATTGTTACACGCGGCGAGTGTTACTGTGTGTTGATGCCATGACACAACTCGTGGAGGTGGTTTTCTCCCAGGACCTCTGCGTCTCTTGATGCTGCTCCTCATGTAACACACTGATCTTAAATGATCCCATTCTTGAGCTGAATGATCACCTCGGCTGCCCCACGTTTAGGATGCGTGTGTGAATGCTGTGTGGTCAGGCCTGCCATTCATTAACCCTTTCTACTATTCTCAAAGTGATAATTCACATTGAGACCTCAGTCCTGTATTACTGTAACAAAAAGCTCAACAAACCTTTATTGCAGCATTCCAGCAGCCTGGGATGCGTCAGAATACAGAGGGAGCTGTGGGGTCAGTCGCTGCTGTACAGGGATAGGATTCAGGGGGTTATAATGAGTATAAATCCCTGTACAGTACAGATACAAGGTGTTGCTGTAATAGCCATACACAGGCATTATGCAGCACATACAGATACAAGGTGTTGCTGTAATTGCCATACACAGGCATGCAGCACATACAGATACAAGGTGGTGCTGTAATTGCCATACACAGACATTATGCAGCACATACAGATATTGCATTGCTAATAATCTCATTCTGATCACCAAACCCCCATAAGTAGGAGATCTCACCATTTTATTATCTGTCTGCAGCACATTTACTGCATATGCCTGTATGTTGATAATGCAGACCCCATGTAAGCAGATCTCACCATTTTATTGTCTGCAGCACATTTACTGACAAAGGCCACTTCTGCCTGTATGCTGATAATGCAAACCCCGTGTGACATTGTGCCAGATGATAATATACACAAGCGCTGTGATCACATTGCATCGGGAGCCCTCCACACCAGCGTAAAGTCACCGCTCAAAGGGGGCGCCGAAGGACCCCTAACATACCGCACAAGAACGGAGTAGGACTTCAAGCAGTCAGGTGTATAATTCTTTATTCATGGGAAAACAGCCTAATCCATAAGTGACGTTTCGGCCATGACAGCCTAAGGCTAGGGTCAGACTGAGGCAGTGCGAACGCGCGTGCAGCCGCACTTAATCACGGCCGCACTAGCAGCAGATGCCGGGCAATGACGGCCAATATACGAAGTACGGTCGCACAAAGGTCCGGCTGCGCAACGCAAGTGGAAAATGAACGCATTTTTTCGAGAACGTGAAACCGCAGGTACTGACGTACAGAGTGCGCTGCGTCCGCTAGCGGCGTGTGTGCGTGATTAGGAGACGTCAGACGCTGCTAATGTCCGGCCAACATAACGTCCAGACGCAAAAAGTGTTTTATTGATGATCCGTACAAAATCACGGACGAAAATGCGCATAGTATGACCACTATCACGTATTCTGTGAAAAAATGCGTCCATTCGTTCGAACGCACTTTTTCACAGACAACATAAAAATGCGTTCGTCTGACCCTAGCCTTAATCCTACTAAAGTGTACACAGACTCCACTACCCTTGTGCCAGATAAGAGACGCCATCTAGCGTTTACAACCTTTCACCCCAGCGAGATTTCTGTAAAAATAACTGGAAAATTAGAAAATTAATTCAAAGTTCATGCTTTACCCTGCGTTTCGGTGTCGTCTCGGCCTCCCATGTTTCATCAAAATGTCATGATTACAGGTTATGCAGCAAAAAGCACTTTATAGTGAAAGGGTTAATGTTTCAGAGCCTGTTCGTGAAGCTGCATACAGTGCGGTGCGTTAAATAATGTGAATTTCAGCCCTTTAGGCACAAAATGAGACAATAAAACTGGATTTTGATTTTTATTTTATTTGATTTTTAAGAGTCTTTAACATGGTTGCACGGCATTCTGGGCGCTGCTTATGGCTGGCTGAGAGTCACGAGAGAGACTTCCACAGCATAATTGAGGTCATAGATCACTTACACAACAAGGATCCCAGGAGGAGACGATAATGTGAATGTCTCGTATAACAAGGCTGGCCGTTCCTTTCCTGCCGGGCAGGTGTAATGGTGTAAAGCGCTGCATATCTGTAGGGACTAGGCCATGTTTTAAACAGAGACGATCCCTGATTGACAGCTTCGCTGCCAAGGCCTGGGTTAATCGTGAGGCCGAGGCCTTTAGTCCTTTGCGCAGGAATCAGGTCAGAAAGCGTGAGCTCTTTACTTCTTCTTCTCGTCTTTCTTTTTGTCTTTGGGTTTCTTATCCTTGTGCTCCTTCTTATCTTTGTGCGGCTTCTTGTCCTTGTGCTCCTTGTCCTTATGCAGCTTTTTCTCCTTCTTCTTGTGGCCTTCACCGTGATGCTGCGAGAGAGAGAAGCAAGGGCTTTAATGGGTTAAGTGTCTTGATGATCGCAAGGGGGTTAAAGGGATCTAATGGCCAGGAGGGGGTTAAAGGGATGTAATGGCTTAAAATGGGCCAACAGAGAGTGAGGAGATTAATGGGTTAAAGGATTCTAATGACAGCAAGGCAGTTAAGGGATCTGGTGACTGAGCATTAATTGGAGTGATCTAATGATGGCAAGGTGATTAATTGGTTAAATAATCTGACAGGTGATTATTGTGTTTAAAGGCATCTAATGACAGCAAATTGATTAATGGGTTAATGGATCTGGTAACTGAGCATTAAAGCAATCTAATGATAGTGAGGGGGTTAATGGATCTGGTGACAGCATGGTGATTAATGGATCTGGGGCCGGTGAGGTGATCACGGTGACCCGCCCTTGCAGTCTGCGCTGCGCCCGTGCTGGTTTATCTTGGCCGCTGCGGTTTATTGGTTGATAAGACCTTTCTCTGTCAATATATGGAGTAGTTGACGCTGATGCCGGGGGTTAAAGTCCAGGTTTAGGCCCTCTGTCTGTCGGGTTTTATCCTGTGAGCCGCAGTTTGCTCCCTGTACAGTGATACCCGGGGGTTTATGTGGTGAGGGGAGATGTAACGAGCTCGTTATGCAGGCGGGGAGCTACATTTCAGTGTAATAATCAGACGATGTGATCAGGTTCCAGGACGTTTCACCCTATATAACACAACCCACACGTTCTATACTACAGGAAAACACAACGCGATTGGAGTGAAAACCTACTAATTACACATTGTGTTCCTCTGCATCACTCGCTGGCGAGAGCAGAACATGTATATTATGCTACCTGCAGGCTCATGGGAGTGAAGGGGTTAAGATGGTGATGCTGTGGCATTTCGTTTTATGGTTGGGACATTTATTCCTTGAGGAGAAACGCGTGGGGTTCTGCCCTAACCTGC
Organism: Leptobrachium leishanense; assembly: GCA_009667805.1. NCBI lineage: Eukaryota > Metazoa > Chordata > Amphibia > Anura > Megophryidae > Leptobrachium > Leptobrachium leishanense. The sequence continues at coordinate 51,134 of RXON01001834.1, read as the reverse complement.
TGCTGTAATCGCAGTGTGGTTGAGGACCTGGCCATTCTCATCGCAGCATCGTCACCACTCCTGTATAAGTTGTGTAAAACGCGTCGGGTGTTTCTTACCTTTCCCTCACAGTCACTTCCGGAACTGCTGGAGCTGCTGCTGGAATCACTGGAGTGTCCTTTGCCGTGTTCCCCCTGTAACGGCACCAACATTTCTTTAGATCACAAACATCTGCCAACACCAAGGGCTAATGGACGTGGACACCTGCCAGCCCCAAGGGCTAATGGACGTGGACACCTGCCAGCCCCAAGGGCTAATGGACACCTGCCAGCCCCAAGGGCTAGTGGACATGGAGGAGAAATCTGCCAGCTTCGACAGATCTCCTGGCTGCTGAAGGCTTCTCTACATAGAGATTTAGTGGCCGCTGGTGGGATCTTCCAGCCATCAAGGACTAATGACCAGGAAGAGCTACTGGCCAATGTACATATAGATCTACTGCTCACCAATGGGTATAGAGAAGATTTATCACACACCAAGGGATAATGGCCAGGGAGATCATCTGGCTGCTGAAGCCCTATGTACACAGATCTACCAACCCCTAGGGATAATGGACAGAGATTCACTGGCTGCTCTGGGCTAATAGTGGGATCTTTCACCCATCAACAACTAATGGGCTAGAAGGATCTACTGACCAATGTAAGCATGTGTACATGAGATCTACTGCCCTTTAAGCTAATAAACGGAGATCTGCTGGTCCCTGAAGGCCTATGTGCCCAGAGATCTTCTGGCCACCTGCAAATGTTAAGAAATGCTGATGTTTAGGGAAATCTACTGGCCACTGAGGCTCAATGGAAACATCTACCAGTCACAGAGGGCTAATGGACAGCAGGACCTGCAGGCCACTGAGGCTAATGGGGCTTACACGTTACTAGTCAGTGCCTGGCACGCTTGATGAGGGTTAGAGGATTTATTGGACCTCCGGGTGATTTCGCTGCACGTTCCACATGTTGTTATACCTTGTGGTGTTTCCCGTCCCCACATTTTTTCGGGTCGACTCCTGCCGGGGGGAAGAAAAAACAAGATTTACCAAAACGTTCAGAATCCAGACAATCCTTTGTTTTGCAATATAGGTTTATTTCAGGCGATGTGTTTCGTGTGTAGCAAGTCTCTCTGGAACAGGAGAAGATGTCACAGAGAGATCCACACCTAGATACCCCTTCTTACAATGTGAGAGCTGCTGTACATAGAGGGGGGCAGGGCAGGGGGTGCGAGGGAGAATCTGGGCATAATCGGCAGGATTACACTGGGAGCGCGAGTCATGATCTGGGGTTTTCTTATCTAGACACACCTTCACTGTATCGATTTAAACGTGTTCGCCCTGGGACCGTGACGCAGCAAGCAAATGGCCTGATTAGTGCTTTGGGGTGAAATGGTCAATGCCGAAGTGTCTCCTGGTGAATGGGGAGAAATTTTGAGAAGAATAACAGATATTCCTGTGGCAATGCCCAGATCCATGGGGTGAATGAGAACGTTTTTCTGGGTCTTGGGGTGAATGCCTAGATTTTTGGGATCTCTCATGAACGATCACATTTTTCAGAGGCCCCCAGAATGAAAGGGCAGAGTCTCAGGGTGAAGGGGAGGATTTTTTATAGTGTCTGTCTGTGATTGGGCAATCACAGACACTAAAACAATCTTCCCCTTCACCCTGAGACTCTGCCCTTTCATTCTGGGGGGGCCCCGAAAAAGCTGAGCATTCACCCAGAGACTGTACTTGCACACCAAGCCCTTGAAAACGTGCCCATTCACCCCAAGAATCTCCCCATTTACCCTGATACCTTAAATTCTGGGCATTCACCCCAATAATCTTTCCATTCAGAGGAAATTCTCAGGAACTTTAAGTGAATGGACAAAGTCTTGGGGTGAATGCCCAGAATTTAAGGTTTCAGGGTGACTGGGGAGATTCTTGGGGTGAATGGGCACATTTTCAGAATCGTGGGAGCGAGCACATTCTCTGGGTGAATGGGAAGATGTTTAGGGGCTCAAAGGGAAACGCCAGATTCTCAGGGTCTCGGTGTGAACTGATGGAAATTTTGGGCATTCACCCCAGAAATCTTTGGTATCTGGGTGAACGGGTAGATCTTTGAGTCTCGGAAGGGACGGATTCTCAGGGTCTCGTGTTGAATAGGCAGATTCCTTGGGTTGACGCCCAGATATTCAAGGGTATTGGGGGGGGGGGCTGGGGAGATTTTTGGGGTGAATGGACGCATGTTCAGAGTCTTGGATAAAAAAAGCACATTTTCTGGGTGAAAGGGAAGATTTTTCTGGGGCTCAGGGGAAACGGCAGATTCTCAGCATGAACAGACAGATTCTTGGGGTGAATTCCCAAAACTGCCAAGGTATGGGGGTGAACGGGGAGATTCTTGGGGTGACTGGGCACATTTTTTGGGTGAATGGGAAGATTCCTCAGGGGGAAACAACAGATTCTTAGGGTCTGGGCGTGAAGGACAGATTTGAGGTGAATACCCAAAATTTCCCGGGTAATGGAGATTACGGAGGGGGGATGGGCACGTTTCAGGGCGTGGCAGAATGAATGGGCAGATTCTCAGGGTCTTATGTCGCACACCCAATAAACTCAGGGTTTCGGGGTGAAAAGCCGTGGCCGCCGTCCCAATCCACACCCTGTGCGTACATGTGGCGTAATAATGTGCAGGGTATGTGGGTGCAATCGAGCCATAGAGAGGACAACGCGTTTCAGGGCGAGGGATCTGTTTGCTCAGTTATTCCCCCCCCTCCTTTGCTGGATGGAGGGGGGGGGTTTTGTATCGTTATCGCTGCACCTGACTTTTCACGTTACCCTCATACTTGTCATATTTCTGGAAATACTGGGTTTTCTGCTTCTCCCGTATTTGTGTCTGGTGATCACATGGGATCCTGCTGAATCATCCTATCAGAGCGTTATCTCACTGCCCGCGCGGCGGCCGCTACATCATCCTATCAGAGCGTTATCTCACTGCCCCAGCGGCGGCCGCTACATCATCCTATCAGAGCTTTATCTCACTGCCCGCGCGGCGGCCGCTACATCATCCTATCAGAGCGTTATCTCACTGCCCGCGCGGCGGCCGCTACATCATCCTATCAGAGCTTTATCTCACTGCCCGCGCGGCGGCCGCTACATCATCCTATCAGAGCGTTATCTCACTGCCCGCGCGGCGGCCGCTACATCATCCTATCAGAGCTTTATCTCACTGCCCGCGCGGCGGCCGCTACATCATCCTATCAGAGCTTTATCTCACTGCCCGCGCGGGGCGCCCGCTACATCATCCTATCAGAGCGTTATCTCACTGCCCGCGCGGCGGCCGCTACATCATCCTATCAGAGCTTTATCTCGCTGTCTGCGCGGCGGCCGCTACATCATCCTATCAGAGCGTTATCTCACTGCCCGCGCGGCGGCCGCTACATCATCCTATCAGAGCGTTATCTCACTGCCCGCGCGGCGGCCGCTACATCATCCTATCAGAGCGTTATCTCACTGCCCGCGCGGCGGCCGCTACATCATCCTATCAGAGCGTTATCTCACTGCCCGCGCGGCGGCCGCTACATCATCCTATCAGAGCTTTATCTCGCTGTCTGCGCGGCGGCCGCTACATCATCCTATCAGAGCTTTATCTCGCTGTCTGCGCGGCGGCCGCTACATCATCCTATCAGGGCTTTATCTCACTGCCCGCGCGGCGGCCGCTGGATCATCTTATCAGAGCTTTATCTCGCTGTCTGCGCGGCGGCCGCTACATCATCCTATCAGCTTTATTTCACTGCCTGCGCGGCGGCCCCTACATCATCCTATCAGAGCTTTATCACTGCCCGCGCGACAGCCGCTACATCATCCTATCAGAGCTTTATCACTGCCCGCGCGACAGCCGCTACATCATCCTATCAGAGCTTTATCTCGCTGCGCCGCTACATCATCCTATCAGGGCTTTATCTCGCTGTCTGCGCGGCGGCCGCTACATCATCCTATCAGAGCTTTATCTCACTGCCCGCGCAGCGGCCCCTACATCATCCTATCAGAGCTTTATCACACTGCCCGCGCGGCGGCCGCTGAATCATCCTATCAGAGCTTTATCTCGCTGTCTGCGCGGCGGCCGCTACATCATCCTATCAGAGCTTTATCACTGCCCGCGCGGCAGCCGCTACATCATCCTATCAGAGCTTTATCTCACTGCCCGCGCGGCGGCCGCTACATCATCCTATCAGGGCTTTATCTCACTGCCCGCGCGGCGGCCGCTGGATCATCTTATCAGAGCTTTATCTCGCTGTCTGCGCGGCGGCCGCTACATCATCCTATCAGAGCTTTATCTCGCTGTCTGCGCGGCGGCCGCTACATCATCCTATCAGAGCTTTATTTCACTGCCTGCGCGGCGGCCGCTACATCATCCTATCAGAGCTTTATTTCACTGCCCGCGCGGCGGCCGCTATCATCCTATCAGAGCTTTATTTCACTGCCTGCGCGGCGGCCGCTACATCATCCTATCAGAGCTTTATCTCGCTGTCTGCGCGGCGGCCGCTACATCATCCTATCAGAGCGTTATCTCACTGCCCGCGCGGCGGCCGCTACATCATCCTATCAGAGCTTTATCTCGCTGTCTGCGCGGCGGCCGCTACATCATCCTATCAGAGCTTTATTTCACTGCCTGCGCGGCGGCCGCTACATCATCCTATCAGAGCTTTATTTCACTGCCTGCGCGGCGGCCGCTACATCATCCTATCAGAGCTTTATTTCACTGCCTGCGCGGCGGCCCCTACATCATCCTATCAGAGCTTTATCTCGCTGCGCCGCTACATCATCCTATCAGGGCTTTATCTCGCTGTCTGCGCGGCGGCCGCTACATCATCCTATCAGAGCTTTATCACTGCCCGCGCGACAGCCGCTACATCATCCTATCAGAGCTTTATCACTGCCCGCGCGGCGGCCGCTGAATCATCCTATCAGAGCTTTATCTCACTGCCCGCGCGGCGGCCGCTAAAGGATCCGCTGATCTTAGGGTAAAAAAAAAACAAAGAAATGCTGGTTTTTAGGTTAAACCAAGCAGATTGTTTATGTTCTCTGTCTGGGCTCTTTCGGCCTTAAATCTGAAGTGAACCCCCTCGTCCAAACATGATTTGACGTCATAAATCGCGGCGGAGCAGAGCGAGTTGGGGTCTTGCTGGAACATGGAATGTATCTGTGTGCAAACCCTGCGGCATGCCGCACTCAGCGCAGAAGCCCCATCACGGAGCCTTTTTCTCATTTCTGTCCATTATCTCCTGCCTGTAGCGACTTATTCACGTTTAAAAGTCCGCGGACTTCTAGCTCCTGACCGGGACGCACGTGTTTCTAGCGCCTGACCGGGACGCACGCGTTTCTAGCCCCTACCCGGGATGCACGCGTTTCTAGCCCCTACCCAGGATGCACGCGTTTCTGCCGCCTGACCGGGACGCACGCATTTCTAGCACCTGACCAGGACGCACGCATTTCACTTATCAGCTCACTCCCTGCAAGACGCCTGACACACCTGTGCGACTTGCTGGGTATGAGCTGATAAAGCGTGTGCATTCATGGTCTCTGCCAGTCGTATAGCAGTGCACGGTAGAGTCAGGCGTCCGGCAGGGAATGAGCTGATAAAGCGTGTGCATTCATGGTCTCTGCCAGTCGTATAGCAGTGCACGGTAGAGTCAGGCGTCCGGCAGGGAATGAGCTGATAGAGGCGATGAATGCACACGCTTTGTCAGTCGTATAGCAGTGCACGGTAGAGTCAGGCGTCCTGCAGGGAATGAGCTGGTAAATGAAGCGCGTGCTTTTGGGTCAGGAGAGAGACGTCTGTGGGCTTTTAAAGAGGAATCACTGGCTGATGGAAAAATCATTCTTTGTCTTACCTGACGACATGTCTGCCTCTTTCTGCACGGCGATGTGACTTGCGCTCAGGTGAATAGAGTGTGGCTGCGCTCAGGTGAGTGGCGTCTCAGTCTGACGAGGTGTGTCTCTTGTGACTTTATATCCAGGCAGGAGGAGGAGGCGGCGCTGAGTAACGTGCGGAGGGTCCAGCCTTCTACTAAAAATATCCAGTTACCGACACAGACAGACTATTGTACCGGGATGGTCTGCGCAGAGCCAGGGACTGCGGCGCGCCCAGCGCGTCAAGAATAGCACACTGCCAGGGACTGCGGCACGCCCAGAAGAGCACACTGCCAGCGGGCAAAAATAAAAATGAATCAAAACCTTTAATAACCACGAGGCCCGATGTGCAACTTATACAAAGGGTTAATAAGTATAGTCTACCAGAGGAAACCGTAACAGTGATATAGAAAGGGTAGTAGATACTGCCCCCACTGGGAGTTTATTCCATGTATCTATTACCCTTTCTATATCACTGTTACTGCCCCCACTGGGAGTCTATTCCATGTATCTACTACCCTTTCTATATCACTGTTACTGCTCCCACTGGGAGGCTATTCCATGTATCTACTACCCTTTCTTTATCACTGTTACTGCCCCCACTGGAGGCTATTCCATGTATCTACTACCCTTTCTATATCACTGTTACTGCTCCCACTGGGAGGCTATCCATGTATCTACTACCCTTTCTATATCACTGTTACTGCCCCCACTGGAGGCTATTCCATGTATCTACTACCCTTTCTATATCACTGTTACTGCTCCCACTGGGAGGCTATTCCCTGTAACAGTGATATAGAAAGGGTAGTAGATACATGGAATATCCTCCCAGTGGGGGCAGTAACAGTGATATAGAAAGGGTAGTAGATACATGGAATAGACTCCCAGTGGAGCAGTATCTACTACCCTTTCTATATCACTGTTACTGCTCCCACTGGGAGGCTATTCCATGTATCTACTACCCTTTCTATATCACTGTTACTGCCCCCACTGGGAGGCTATTCCATGTATCTACTACCCTTTCTATATCACTGTTACTGCTCCCACTGGGAGGCTATTCCATGTATCTACTACCCTTTCTATATCACTGTTACTGCTCCCACTGGGAGCTATTCCCTGTAACAGTGATATAGAAAGGGTAGTAGATACATGGAATATCCTCCCAGTGGGGGCAGTAACAGTGATATAGAAAGGGTAGTAGATACATGGAATAGACTCCCAGTGGGAGCAGTATCTACTACCCTTTCTATATCACTGTTACTGCCCCCACTGGGAGGTTATTCCATGTATCTACTACCCTTTCTATATCACTGTTACTGCCCCCACTGGGAGTTATTCCCTGTATCTACTACCCTTTCTATATCACTGTTACTGCCCCCACTGGGAGGTTATTCCATGTATCTACTACCCTTTCTATATCACTGTTACTGCCCCCACTGGGAGGTTATTCCCTGTATCTACTACCCTTTCTATATCACTGTTACTGCTCCCACTGGGAGGTTATTCCATGTATCTACTACCCTTTCTATATCACTGTTACTGCTCCCACTGGGAGGCTATTCCATGTATCTACTACCCTTTCTATATCACTGTTACTGCTCCCACTGGGAGGCTATTCCATGTATCTACTACCCTTTCTATATCACTGTTACATGGAATAGCCTCCCAGTGGGAGCAGTAACAGTGATATAGAAAGGGTAGTAGATACATGGAATAGCCTCCCAGTGAGAGCAGTAACAGTGATATAGAAAGGGTAGTAGATACAGGGAATAACCTCCCAGTGGGGGCAGTAACAGTGATATAGAAAGGGTAGTAGATACATGGAATATCCTCCCAGTGGGAGCAGTAACAGTGATATAGAAAGGGTAGTAGATACATGGAATAGCCTCCCAGTGGGAGCAGTAACAGTGATATAGAAAGGGTAGTAGATACATGGAATAGCCTCCCAGTGGGAGCAGTAACAGTGATATAGAAAGGGTAGTAGATACATGGAATAGCCTCCCAGTGGGAGCAGTAACAGCGATATAGAATGGGTAGTAGATACATGGAATAGCCTCCCAGTGGGAGCAGTAACAGTGATATAGAAAGGGTAGTAGATACATGGAATAGCCTCCCAGTGGGAGCAGTAACAGTGATATAGAAAGGGTAGTAGATACATGGAATAGCCTCCCAGTGGGAGCAGTAACAGTGATATAGAAAGGGTAGTAGATACATGGAATAGCCTCCCAGTGGGAGCAGTAACAGCGATATAGAAAGGGTAGTAGATACATGGTTCGATGTTGCGGTGCGCTGCGCAGTATGCTTGGAATGTATGATATATTGAGGAATGTGCTTTTTCTGGCCAGTCTCGGCCGGTTTGTCTCCGCACGGTCTCGGTTTCTATGTTGATAAGTAAAACACAGATAATCCCGAGTTATTTCGGATCAAATCACGATTTTTTCGGTTAATGGGCTTTTACAAGGTGTCAAGAAAGTGGATTTTCTTTTCTTTATCGATTCCCATTTCTTGTGATTCTCTCTTCAGACCTTGCTGGTGATAAAAAAAAAACTAAAAATACAATATATCACAGGATCTTCATACCTTGTCTGCAATACAAACCTTATAAGGGCTCTGTCACCTAAACCGCGCATTTTGGAATTAGTTTTGTTCTTTGAGAATGTCTGGTGATGCTCAGGCCCCGAGAAGCCCATGGAGATGGGATCAGGTAGATCAGGGGGTTTAAAGAGGGGCTGTCAAAGTCTAGCCCCACTGGGTGTTTCTGAACTACAACTCCCATGATTCCATGGCCATCTATTGCATTGAAAGCATTCTGGGACAGGAGATTGACAGCCTTGCTTTCAAGGGTTGCTCGTGAGATCCTTTAGGTCAGGTATCCCAAACTTCAGCCCCATACATGGTGCAGGCCTACGATTCCCAGAAACCTTTGAATGCAATAGATTGACAGAGGATCATGGGAGTTGTAGTTCAGAGAGGGGCTGGAGTGGGACATCCTGGATTTGGAAGGTGTTTATTTACCCATGATCCCCTGAGAATCTGCTCTTTCATGCTTAGCCCCAATCTGTGCAATCCAGGGGTCCCTAATAATCTGGCCGTTCACCCTGGAAGTGCCCTGAGACCCTGGAAATGGCAGGAGTCACACCTGAATCGCCGTCCGCTTGACCTTTGAATCTGAGTATTTTCCCCGGGACCCAGAGAACTCATTTTTTCACTGAGAGACCCTGAGAATCTGCGTCTTCATACAGAGATGGCAGGAGGGTAAAGCAGACGCTGAGAAGCGTAGACACAGGGAAAGGCCTCACAGCGGAGGTGGCAGTGGCTGAAATAGAGTAAAAACACAAGTTTTATGACAAAGGAGAGAAAATAAACTGTCAGGGTTATTCAGAGAGAGGTGAAAATCTGGAGAATGACTGGAGAATGGAAAATTCTAGGTCAAAATAGCCGATGATGAAAGGGAGAATTTTTCTGATTTGGCTATTTTGACCTAGAATTTTCCATTCTCCAGTCATTCTCCAGATTTTCACCGCTCTCTGAATAACCCTGTGTGTTTTTAGTTTGTGAGCCGGCGAGTGGAACCACAGGGTATCTATCCCCGTCACAATGTATCACTCTGTTACACAGGGGCCCCCCCGTAAAATGACCCGCGAGGCCCATGTTTATTCCCGGCGGCTCCTAATGATCAGTCTCGGTCTGACACGTCTCGCCTGATGAGGTTAATAAGCAGGTATAGGGGGCCGGGGGGGCCGGACCTGACCATGAGGCCACACTGCACCACCCGCCAAGCGTGGACTGTATACTGACTTTATTCATAGGGACCATGTGCCCCCACAGAAATAACTCCACGCTGACACACGAGGATTGCCAGGTCAGCACAGGGAAAAGTGCTGCCCTGCACCATGTATAATTCATATGCTGCAGGAAGGAAATCAAGGCAAGTTACCTGGGATTCCTAATCAGCAGTGTATGGATTATACATGCTGCGGGGTGGCATTTTTCATGCACTGCCCATCAGCATGAATACATTATATGTGGCAGGAAAACATGGCCGTCTTGGTAACCATACTCCTCTCATACGTTACTTATCTCCTGCCTTTGGAGAGTTATTCCTGTTTAAAAGAAGAGTCCGCAGACTCCCCCAGCCGGAGCGCATGCGCGTCACGAACTGCCCAGCGGCTGCGAGACTCCTGAATCTGCCGTGCGACTCGCAGGGGTTTACTTGTTTATAGAGAATAAAAACGAGGGAAAACACAAATAAACAAAGACAAGACTCGAATATCTATGTAACACAGAGCAGTTACATGTATCCAGACACGCGACAGCTGAGGGAAACACTCAGGCAAGTTACTGTGTCAGGCTCTAGCATCGCCAGCCCAACACCCGCCGAATGAGCCGCAACAGACTCTATGGAAAGTGCGACTCCTCAATCATTTCGGATAGAACCTCTGATACACAACTCCCAGAACACAGCGCGCAGCGTAACGTGGAAATAATAAAGGGCGGGGATCAAATCTATGTGGAATAAAGTGCACAAAATAAAACCATAAAAAGCAATAAACAATGTGATACGTCCACATGTAACAAGGTGAGTCATACAGGGTTATTCAGAGAGAGGTGAAAAGCAGGAGAATGACTTGACCTAGAATTTTTCATTCTCCAAATAGCCGATTTGGAAAGTGAGATGAAAGGGAGAATTTTTCTGGTTTGGCTATTTTGACCTAGAATTTTTCATTCTCCAGTCATTCTCCTGCTTTTCACCGCTCTCTGAATAACCCTGATAGTCTGATTCCTGCAAAGCCAGGGGTCATACACGCTGCACATTACTGTGAGTTTTAATGCTGTGGCTTCTATGATACGCTCATACACACTGCACATTACTGTGAGTTTTATTGCTGTGGCTTCTATGATACGCTCATACACACTGCACATTACTGTGAGTTTTATTGCTGTGGCTTCTATGATACGCTCATACACACCGCACATTACTGTGAGTTTTATTGCTGTGGCTTCTATGATACGCTCATACACACTGCACATTACTGTGAGTTTTATTGCTGTGGCTTCTATGATACGCTCATACACACCGCACATTACTGTGAGTTTTATTGCTGTGGCTTCTATGATACGCTCATACACACCGCACATTACTGTGAGGTTTATTGCTGTGGAGCTCTGTGATACAGTAATGTGTGGTGTGTATGAGTGTGAGTTTTATTGCTGTGGAGCACTGTGATACGCTCATACACACCACACATTACTGTGAGTTTTATTGCTGTGGATTCTATGATACGCTCATACACACCGCACATTACTGTGAGTTTTATTGCTGTGGAGCTCTGTGATACGCTCATACACACCACACATTACTGTGAGTTTTATTGCTGTGGATTCTATGATACGCTCATACATACCGCACATTACTGTGAGTTTTATTACTGTGGAGCTCTGTAATTCGTGCTGCACATTACTGTAAGTTTTATTGCTGTGGCTTCTATGATACGCTCATACACACCGCACATTACTGTGAGTTTTATTGCTGTGGAGCTCTGTAATTCGTGCTGCACATTACTGTGAGTTTTATTGCTGTGGAGCTCTGTAATTCGTGCTGCACATTACTGTGAGTTTTATTGCTGTGGCTTCTATAATACGCTCATACACGCTGCACATTATTGTGAGAAATGTAACACTGAGAATTAGAAACATGAAGTGTTGCTTTTGCAGGTGAATGTATAGAGTAAACATTACGTGTTTATACTTTCAGCCCATAAAGTGCGTCTCCCATACCGCGCCTTGTGTATACATACCATCTATTGATCTTTAATATTAGCCAGGCACACCCAGGTTCCGTTTATAAGGTCGCTCAGGGCCTGGAGCCATCTAATCCATAGGGTCGGGCTGGGCTGGGGTTTGATTCATGTCACTGTGATGTCTAATAAAGCGTGACGATGGTGCTGACGCACAGTATTGTAAATTTCTATGCAGTGCATTAATACTGGGGGTCTCGCTCACTATGTGCACCAGGAGGTCCCGGGGAATCGGATCCTTTTGCTGGAATGGATCTTCTCTTGGGTATGAATGGAGCATTTGAATTCCATCCAGTCGCCGCCCCCCCACATAAATTCCATATACCTTCCTTTTCTCAGCTGCCTGATTAAACCCTGAATCACATGATCCCACTCACTGCCTGTTCTCTAGGGTTTGTCTACTAAACAGAGAGTTATGAGATTAAATAGCCACACTGGACCTATTCTCTGCTGTGTAAAAGGCCCGGCTCACAGGAGCTTACAATCTAGAGGAGCAGAGGGCCCGGCTCACAGGAGCTTACAATCTAGAGGAGCAGAGGGTCCGGCTCACAGGAGCTTACAATCTAGAGGAGCAGAGGGCCCGGCTCACAGGAGCTTACAATCTAGAGGAGCAGAGGGTCCGGCTCACAGGAGCTTACAATCTAGAGGAGCAGAGGGCCCGGCTCACAGGAGCTTACAATCTAGAGGAGCAGAGGTCCGGCTCACAGGAGTTTACATCTAGAGGAGCAGAGGGTCCGGCTCACAGGAGTTTACAATCTAGAGGAGCAGAGGGTCCGGCTCACAGGAGCTTACAATCTAGAGGAGCAGAGGACCCGGCTCACAGGAGCTTACAATCTAGAGGAGCAGAGGGCCCGGCTCACAGGAGCTTACAATCTAGAGGAGCAGAGGTCCGGCTCACAGGAGCTTACAATCTAGGGGAGCAGAGAGCCCGGCTCACAGGAGTTTACAATCTAGAGGAGCAGAGCGTCCGGCTCACAGGAGTTTACAATCTAGAGGAGCAGAGAGCCCGGCTCACAGGAGCTTACAATCTAGAGGAGCAGAGGGTCCGGCTCACGAGTTTACAATCTAGAGGAGCAGAGGGTCCGGCTCACAGGAGTTTACAATCTAGAGAGCAGAGGTCCGGCTCACAGGAGTTTACAATCTAGAGGAGCAGAGGGCCGCTGTCACAAGAGTTTACAATCTAGAGGAGCAGAGGACCGGCTCACAGGAGCTTACAATCTAGACGAGCAGAGGGCCCGGCTCACAGCTTACAATCTAGAGGAGCAGAGGGTCTGGCTCACAGAGCTTACAATCTAGAGGAGCAGAGGGCCCGGCCATCACAGGAGCTTACAATCTAGACGAGCAGAGGCCCGGCTCACAGGAGTTTACAATCTAGAGGAGCAGAGGGTCCGGCTCACAGGAGCTTACAATCTAGAGGAGCAGAGGGTCCGGCTCACAGGAGTTTACATCTAGAGGAGCAGAGGGTCGGCTCACAGGAGCTTAACAATCTAGAGGAGCAGGGTCCGGCTCACAGGAGCTTACAATCTAGAGGAGCAGAGGGTCCGGCTCACAGGAGTTACAATCTTGAGGAGCAGAGGGTCCGGCTCACAGGAGTTTACAATCTAGAGGAGCCGAGGGCCTGGCTCACAGGAGTTTACAATCTAGAGGAGCAGAGGGCCAGGCTCACAGGAGCTTACAATCTAGAGAGCAGAGGGTCCGGCTCACAGGAGCTTACAATCTAGAGGAGCAGAGGGTCCGCTCACAGGAGCTTACAATCTAGAGGAGCAGAGGGTCGGCTCACAGGAGTTTACATCTAGAGGAGCAGAGGGTCCGGCTCACAGGAGTTTACAATCTAGAGGAGCAGAGGGTCCGGCTCACAGGAGCTTACAATCTAGAGGAGCAGAGGTCCGGCTCACAGGAGTTTACAATCTAGAGGAGCAGAGGGTCCGGCTCACAGGAGTTTACAATCTAGAGGAGCAGAGGGTCCAGCTCACAGGAGCTTACAATCTAGAGGAGCAGAGGACCGGCTCACAGGAGCTTACAATCTAGACGAGCAGAGGGCCCGGCTCACAGGAGCTTATACAATCTAGAGGAGCAGAGGGTCCGGCTCACGGGAGCTTACAATCTAGAGGAGCAGAGAGCCCGCTCACAGGAGTTTACAATCTAGAGGAGCAGACCGGCTCACAGGAGCTTACAATCTAGAGGAGCAGAGGGCCCGGCTCACGGGAGCTTACAATCTAGAGGAGCAGAGAGCCCGGCTCACAGGAGTTTACAATCTAGAGGAGCAGAGGGTCCGGCTCACAGGAGCTTACAATCTAGAGGAGCAAAGGGTCCAGCTCACAGGAGTTTACAATCTAGAGGAGCAGAGGGTCCAGCTGACAGGAGTTTACAATCTAGAGGAGCAGAGGGTCCAGCTCACAGGAGTTTACAATCTAGAGGAGCAGAGGGTCCAGCTGACAGGAGTTTACAATCTAGAGGAGCAGAGGGTCCAGCTCACAGGAGTTTACAATCTAGAGGAGCAGAGGGTCCAGCTCACAGGAGTTTACAATCTAGAGGAGCAGAGTACCCGGCTCACAGGAGCTTACAATCTAGACGAGCAGAGGGCCCGGCTCACAGGAGCTTACAATCTAGAGGAGCAGAGGGCCCGGCTCACGGGAGTTTACAATCTAGAGGAGCAGAGAGCCCGGCTCACAGGAGTTTACAATCTAGAGGAGCAGAGGGTCCGGCTCACAGGAGCTTACAATCTAGAGGAGCAAAGGGTCCGGCTCACAGGAGTTTACAATCTAGAGGAGCAGAGGGTCCAGCTCACAGGAGTTTACAATCTAGAGGAGCAGAGAGCCCGGCTCACAGGAGCTTACAATCTAGAGGAGCAGAGGGTCCGGCTCACAGGAGCTTACAATCTAGAGGAGCAGAGGGTCCGGCTCACAGGAGTTTACAATCTAGAGGAGCAGAGAGCCCGGCTCACAGGAGTTTACAATCTAGAGGAGCAGAGGGTCCGGCTCACAGGAGCTTACAATCTAGAGGAGCAGAGGGCCCGGCTCACAGGAGTTTACAATCTAGAGGAGCAGAGAGCCCGGCTCACAGGAGTTTACAATCTAGAGGAGCAGAGGGTCCGGCTCACAGGAGCTTACAATCTAGAGGAGCAGGGCCCGGCTCACAGGAGTTTACAATCTAGAGGAGCAGAGGGTCCGGCTCACAGGAGCTTACAATCTAGAGGAGCAGAGGCCCGGCTCACAGGAGTTTACAATCTAGAGGAGCAGAGAGCCCGGCTCACAGGAGTTTACAATCTACAGCAGGTTTGTTATCAGCTTGGCTTACAGTGATGTCATGTGATGCGGTTTATGACAGAGTTTCTCCATATCTTTCCCGGAGCCTCTCAAGGTCAAGTTCAGCATTGGATAGAGATTTCCATTGTTCTGTAATATGAGGATTGCAGCTCACAGGGAGGTTCACTAGAGGGGAATGAATTCACTCCTGCCTTTATCTCCTGGTTCTCCTGTAGATAAGGTCCACGTCGCCTGAAGAAACACGCTGATGTTGGCTCGATCCAGACACTGCGGTTGCTGTGGGCGATATTTGCCATAATGCTGCACCCAACAATATGGGAAATAAAGTCAAAACCGGGCGCAGTTTTGGCCGGTCAGGGATCACTATACAAAGTGTGACGAAGCAGAATGGAGGCATTATCCTTACATCTGCCACGTTTTCAGATGGTTCTCAGTGATTTTTGTTTTTCAGGGGTTTAGTATGAACCTCATGATCTTGGGGTAAAAGGGTGGGGATTCATTTATTTGTTATCTATGTTGACAACTCCATAAAGTTCACCCCGTTGCAGAATCCTAGCTCCCGGCCACATTTGATTTTCTTTCTGGTACTATTGAGATCCCGTTCAGTAAAACAATTATTGTTGCTGGATTCTACCGCCCACCGAGTTCCCCAGTGCACTCCCTTTCTGACATAACCCAAATCCTTAGTAAATTAGTAGCTCAAAACCAAAAAAGTGAACTGCTGGTCCTCGACGACTTTAATGTTGATTGGCTGAATCCTAAAAACAATAAACACTGCTCACTGTTTAAGGCTTTGCAGCTAACACAATTAGTCTCCTCCCCCACTCGCATTAATATGAAAAGCCGAAACCACACCTTGCTGGACTGGATTCTCTCCTCATGTCCTGATCGAATACAGGAAGCAGGCGTTCTCGCTAACAGTTTCAGTGATCACTGCCTAGTGTACTGTGTGCGCAAAATAAGGGCCACAAAATGTCCACCAAAGGTAATAATCACCAGGTCTTTCAAGAAATTTAATCTTGAATCCTTCCTTCTCAAACGGCTCCCATGGTACAGACTAAACCTAATCCCAGACCTGGACTGTGCAATTGAATACTTTCAATCCGAGCTCCTGAAAGTCTGGAACACCCATACCCCACTGCGCAAAGTGCGAGTGAAAGGGGCCCACCTCCCCTGGGTTACAGCTGACCTCACACATATGTACCAGTTTAGAGACTCCCTGTGGTCAAATTTCAAGAGTACTGGATCCATGAACGATCACTGTGAATACCGAAAATACCGGAATGCATGCACAAAACAAATAAAAATGTCTAAAGCCCAATACTTCAATGAAAATTTAAACAATAACATATCAAACCCTAGAAATTTTTGGAAAATCATAAGTAACATACAAGCACCCCCCGTCCACTCCCAACCGGCTGCTGTCAAAGTAAACAACCAAACTGTACAACACCCCCTAGATGTAGCAAATGCTTTTGATAATTATTTTGTTGGATGCACCACCACCCTGATTGCTAAGCTAGGAAATGACACTCAATCAGAAAGGCCACACGCAGGTCAGGCCCCACAAACTGTGCAAAGACCCTGTAACGCAGAGAAATTCAGTTTTAGACCAGTGCCTGTCAGTGTCATCACTAAACTTCTCAGTAACCAAAAAATGAAATACCAATCTGGACCTGATCAAATCCCAGCAATGCTGCTGAAAATCAGTGCACCAGCAATTGCAAAACCTGTCGCAACCCTAATCAATGAATCACTGTCGACTGGATACATACCCAAACTCTGGAAGACTGCAAGGGTGGTACCTATCCATAAAAGTGGAGACAATACTTTGGTATCGAACTACCGCCCGATATCACTGCTACCTGTAATGTCAAAAAATCGGAAAAATTGGGTCTACACTCAATTATGCGATTACTATCAGTATCGGAACTATTTAACCCCAGATCAATCAGGCTTTCGTCCAAATCATTCAACTACAACCGCCCCTTTAAAAGTCTGCAATGATATCCAGGCTGGGATGGAACAAGGAAACCTAACTGGAGCATCTTCCTTGATTTTGCCAAGGCCTTTGACACAGTTGAACATGGCATCCTATTACAAAAACTTAAAAACTCTGGTATTGGTAATAGCACGTTAATCTGGTTCCAATCATATGTGTCTGATCGTTCGCAATGTGTGTCCATTTCTGACAGCACTTCCCTTCCCCTCCCAGTCACGTGCGGTGTACCCCAAGGCTCAATACTAGGCCCCCTGTTATTCACATTATTCATAAATGATCTGCCCAATGTCTGCAAAGCCTCAACTGTACACATGTACACAGACGACACTGTAATCTATACCAGCAAACCAAATCTCCCGCAGCTGGAGGCCGTGCTGCAAGAACAATTCACAGGGGTAGAAAAGTGGATCAAACACAACAATTTTTTTTTAAATAATGACAAAACTAACGATGCTCTTTGGAACAAAACCTAAACTACACAAATTGCAAACACCCCATCTATGTGTGGGGACAAAATCAAATAGCACGCTGACCACAGTCACTTCTCTCAAATATCTAGGTATGTGGTTAGACCCAAATCTATCCTTTGGCCCCCACATCGAAAAACTCTCATCTAAACTTTACCCCAAACTAGGTGCCCTGTACAGAAACAAATCCTGCCTGAGCCCCGCGGTAACAAAACAGATTGTACAACAAATGCTTATGCCGGCTTTTGAATACGGAGATGTAGTGTATGCAGCCACCCCGCAAACACACCTCCAGAAACTTACTACATTGTATAACTCATTCTGCCGCTTTGCATTACAATGTAACTACATGACCCACCATTGTGACATGTTAAAAGAGCTAAATTGGCCGTCGCTGGAATCTAGACGCACCCTTCACCTTTCCAACCTGGTGTTTAAAAGCTTTTCTGGGAAGCTGCCACCCTACCTGAATAGACTGCTTCCCCCAGCAGCTCCCTCATCCTATAACCTCAGATCCAGGACCTGCACCTTACTTGCAATACCACAATACAAAAAGAAAGTGGCTCGATCCTCATTTTCCTACAGAGCACCACAAATATGGAATAACCTCCCAGACACCATCAAATCTTCCCCCAGTCTAGAGATCTCTATTAACATACCTCAATACGGAATGCGCCTGTAAACATGTAACACATTGACTATAGACAGAATGCACCTGTAAACATGTAACAGTGACTATATACAGAATGCACCTGTAAACATGTAACACAGTGACTATATACAGAATGCGCCTGTAAACATGTAACACAGTGACTGTATACATAATGCGTCTGTAAACATGTAACACAGTGACTATATACAGAATGCGCCTGTAAACATGTAACACAGTGACTATATACAGAATGCGCCTGTAAACATGTAACATAGTGACTATATACAGAATGCGCCTGTAAACATGTAACATAGTGACTATATACAGAATGCGCCTGTAAACATGTAACACAGTGACTATATACAGAATGCGCCTGTAAACATGTAACATAGTGACTATATACAGAATGCACCTGTAAACATGTAACAGTGACTATATACAGAATGCACCTGTAAACATGTAACATAGTGACTGTATACATAATGCGTCTGTAAACATGTAACACAGTGACTATATACAGAATGCACCTGTAAACATGTAACAGAGTGACGATATACAGAATGCACCTGTAAACATGTAACACAGTGACTATATACAGAATGCGCCTGTAAACATGTAACACAGTGACTATATACAGAATGCGCCTGTAAACATGTAACACAGTGACTATATACAGAATGCGCCTGTAAACATGTAACATAGTGACTATATACAGAATGCGCCTGTAAACATGTAACACAGTGACTATATACAGAATGCACCTGTAAACATGTAACATAGTGACTATATACAGAATGCACCTGTAAACATGTAACATAGTGACTATATACAGAATGCGCCTGTAAACATGTAACATAGTGACTATATACAGAATGCACCTGTAAACATGTAACACAGTGACTATATACAGAATGCACCTGTAAACATGTAACATAGTGACTATATACATAATGCGCCTGTAAACATGTAACATAGTGACTATATACAGAATGCGTCTGTAAACATGTAACCTAGTGACTATATACAGAATGCACCTGTAAACATGTAACATAGTGACTATATACAGAATGCGCCTGTAAACATGTAACACAGTGACTATATACAGAATGCACCTGTAAACATGTAACACAGTGACTACATACAGAATGCACCTGTAAACATGTAACCTAGTGACTATATACAGAATGCTCCTGTAAACATGTAACACAGTGACTATATACAGAATGCACCTGTAAACATGTAACATAGTGACTATATACAGAATGCGCCTGTAAACATGTAACATATTGACTATATTTCCTACATATTTATTTTTCTGTTAATCTGTATATTTGTGTTTTTTTTAATATCTTGCATTGTATTACTTTGTATTTCTGTAACTGTATCACTTCAATGTTCTTGAACCCAGGACATACTTGAAAACGAGAGAAATCTCAATGTATCTTCCTGGTAAAATACTTTGCAATGAAAAATGCCTTTATTTATTTATAATCAGCAGCAGAAGCTACAACAGAGCGTTACCGCCACCTAGTGGAGTCAATGCTTACAGCCTTCTCCAGGGGCTCCTCCATATATTCAGGGTGTGTGGGTGTTTTTTTTAGGGGCTCCTCCATATATTCAGGGTGTGCGAGTGTCTTTTTAGGGGCTCCTCCATATATTCAGGGTGTGCGGGTGTGTTTTTAGGGGTTCCTCCATATATTCAGGGTGTGTGGGTGTCTTTTTATGGGTTCCTCCATATATTCTGGGTGTGCAGGAGTATTTTTAGGGGTTCCTCCATATATTCAGGGTGTGCGGGTGTCTTTTTAGGGGTTCCTCCATATATTCAGGGTGTGTGGGTGTCTTTTTAGGGGCTCCTCCATATATTCAGGGTGTGTGGGTGTCTTTTTAGGGGTTCCCCCATATATTCAGGGTGTGCGGGTGTCTTTTTAGGGGTTCCCCCATATATTCAGGGTGTGCGGGTGTCTTTTTAGGGGCTCCTCCATATATTCAGGGTGTGCGGGTGTCTTTTTAGGGGTTCCTCCATATATTCAGGGTGTGTGGGTTGTCTTTTTTAGGGGCTCCTCCATATATTCAGGGTGTGCGGGTGTCTTTTTAGGGGCTCCTCCATATATTCAGTGTGTGGGTGTCTTTTTAGGGGCTCCTCCATATATTCAGGGTGTGTGGTGTGTTTTTAGGGGCTCCTCCATATATTCAGGGTGTGCGGGTGTCTTTTAGGGGCTCCTCCATATATTCAGGGTGTGCGGGTGTGTTTTTAGGGGTTCCTCCATATATTCAGGTGTGTATGTGTCTTTTTTAGGGGTTCCTCCATATATTCAGGGTGTGCGGGTGTCTTTTTAGGGGTTCCTCCATATATTCAGGGTGTGCGGGTGTGTTTTTAGGGTCTCCTCCATATATTCAGGGTGTGCGGGTGTGCTTTTAGGGGTTCCTCCATATATTCAGGGTGTGCGGGTGTCTTTTAGGGGCTCCTCCATATATTCAGGGTGTGCGGGTGTCTTTTAGGGGTTCCTCCATATATTCAGGTGTGTGGTGTGTTTTTAGAGGTTCCTCCATATATTCAGGGTGTGGGTGTCTTTTAGGGGCTCCCCCATATATTCAGGGTGTGCGGGTGTCTTTTTAGGGGTTCCTCCATATATTCAGGGTGTGCGGGTGTGTTTTTAGGGTCTCCTCCATATATTCAGGGTGTGCGGGTGTGCTTTTAGGGGTTCCTCCATATATTCAGGGTGTGCGGGTGTCTTTTAGGGGCTCCTCCATATATTCAGGGTGTGCGAGTGTCTTTTAGGGGTTCCTCCATATATTCAGGGTGTGCGGGTGTCTTTTAGGGGTTCCTCCATATATTCAGGGTGTGTGGGTGTGTTTTTAGAGGTTCCTCCATATATTCAGGGTGTGGGTGTCTTTTAGGGGCTCCCCCATATATTCAGGGTGTGTGGGTGTGTTTTTAGGGGCTCCTCCATATATTCAGGGTGTGCGGGTGTCTTTTAGGGGTTCCTCCATATATTCAGGGTGTGTGGGTGTCTCTTTAGGGGTTCCTCCATATATTCAGGGTCTGGGTGTCTTTTAGGGGCTCCCCCATATATTCAGGGTGTGTGGGTGTGTTTTAGGGGCTCCTCCATATATTCAGGTGTGTGGGTGTGTTTTTAGGGGATCTCCATATATTCAGGGTGTGCGGGTGTGTTTTTAGGGGCTCCCCCATATATTCAGGGTGCGCGGGTGTGTTTTTAGGGTGTCCTCCATATATTCAGGGTGTGCGGGTGTGTTTTTTAGGGGCTCCTCCATATATTCAGGGTGTGCGGGTGTGTTTTTAGGGGCTCCTCCATATATTCAGGGTGTGCGGGTGTCTTTTTAGGGGCTCCTCCATATATTCAGGGTGTGCGGGTGTCTTTTAGGGGCTCCTCCATATATTCAGGGTGTGCGGGTGTCTTTTTAGGGACTCCTCCATATATTCAGGGTGTGCGGGGTGTGTTTTTAGGGGTTCCTCCATATATTCAGGGTGTGCGGTGTGTTTTTAGGGGTTCCTCCATATATTCAGGGTGTGCGGGTGTGTTTTTAGGGGTTCCTCCATATATTCAGGGTGTGCGGGTGTGTTTTTAGGGGCTCCTCCATATATTCAGGGTGTGCGGGTGTGTTTTTTAGGGGTTCCTCCATATATTCAGGGTGTGCGGGTGTGTTTTAGGGGTTCCTCCATATATTCAGGGTGTGCGGGTGTGTTTTTAGGGGTTCCTCCATATATTCAGGGTGTGCGGGTGTGTTTTTAGGGGTTCCTCCATATATTCAGGGTGTGCGAGTGTCTTTTTAGGGGCCCCTCCATATATTCAGGGTTGTGCGGGGTGTGTTTTTAGGGGCCCCTCCATATATTCAGGGTGTGCGGAGTGTGTGTGTTTTTAGGGGCTCCTCCATATATTCAGGGTGTGTGGGTGTTTTAGTGTTCCTCCATATATTCAGGGTGTGCGGGTGTGTTTTTTAGGGGCTCCTCCATATATTCAGGGTGTGTGGGTGTTTTTAGGTGTTCCTCCATATTTCAGGGTGTGCGGGTGTTGTTTTTAGGGGTTCCTCCATATATTCAGGGTGTGCGGGTGTGTTTTTTAGGGGCTCCTCCTCCATATATTCAGGGTGTGCGGGTGTGTTTTTAGGGGTTCCTCCATATATTCAGGGTGTGTGGGTGTGTTTTTAGGGGTTCCTCCATATATTCAGGGTGTGTGGGTGTTTTTAGGTGTTCCTCCATATATTCAGGGTGTGCAGGTGTCTTTTAGGGGCTCCTCCATATATTCAGGGTGTGCGGGTGTGTTTTTAGGGGTTCCTCCATATATTCAGGGTGTGCGGGTGTGTTTTTAGGGGCTCCTCCATATTTCAGGGTGTGCGGGTGTTTTTAGGTGTTCCTCCATATATTCAGGGTGTGGGGTGTGTTTTTAGGGGTTCCTCCATATATTCAGGGTGTGCGGGTGTGTTTTTAGGGGCTCCTCCATATATTCAGGTGTGCGGGTGTGTGTTTTTTAGGGGCTCCTCCATAATATTCAGGGTGTGTGGGTGTCTTTTTAGGGGCCCCTCCATATATTCAGGGTGTGCGGTGTGTTTTTAGGGGCTCCTCCATATATTCAGGGTGTGTTTTTAGGGGCTCCTCCATATATTCAGGGTGTGCGGGTGTCTTTTTAGGGGTTCCTCCATATATTCAGGGTGTGCGGGTGTCTTTTTAGGGGTTCCTCCATATATTCAGGGTGTGTGGGTGTGTTTTTAGGGGTTCCTCCATATAGTCAGGGTGTGCGGGTGTTTTTAGGGGCTCCTCCATACATTCAGGGTGCGGGTGTATAACAGAGCTGCACTGAAGCTGCAGATTCCTCTCAGTAAATTAAGTCTTTTTGCTCTTGTTATAAAATAGGTCGTGACGTCATTAGGGAATCGCCTCTCTGGCTCCTCCTCCGGCATTATCCCCTTACCATTAAAGGGCACTCTTTGGTCACGTGACGGGGAGGGGCGCAGGAGTGTTTTGTTTTTAGTCTTCCTGTGTTTATAATTTCATCCCGATGCCAAACCCCGCCCCTCAGCGGAGCCACGCCTCTTTGTAACCCCGCCCTGCTTAGCCTCCTTTGCATATATTGATTTGGAGACTTAAGGACCCGCCCTGTCTCTGAGCCACGCCCATTTACCAAGCAGCTACTACTTCGAGAGTCACCTTTTATTGACGTCAGCGGGCTGCGCGATAAAGAGGCGTGGCTTAAGGCGGAAGTGTTTGCTGGTGGAAGGCGGAATTAAGGGGATCTGCTGTGGATCCCGGTTGGTGATTGGCGAGCTGGATCCCTTGGGGTGCCCTGGCTTGGTGAGTGGACTAGCAGCGCGGTGGGCGTCCCGGGCAGAGCTGTATTTTTGTGGGGAGGTGCGGAGTTTGTCCGGGGGAGAGAGAAGTCTGTCTGGGCTGAGGATTCCATGTAATATGGAGAATTGTATGTGACCTGCGTGGCTGCTCGGCGGGGGCGTTGTGCGCGGTGGCTCTTCAGGGGCGGGGTCTTGTGGCTGGAGGTGGGGTTTAGCTTGCATTTTCTCTAAACCAATATTGATTTATAATTTTAGAAATGTCTGTTTTATCAGCTGTAACGTGTTAACTGCGCCTCCATATATTCAGGGTGTGAGGGTGTCCTTTTAGGGGCTCCTTATTAACATACCTCAATACAGAATGCACCTGTAAACATGTAACACAATGACTATATACAGAATGCGCCTGTAAACATGTAACACAATGACTATATACAGAATGCACCTGTAAACATGTAACACAATGACTATATACAGAATGCACCTGTAAACATGTAACACAGTGACTATATACAGAATGCACCTGTAAACATGTAACACTGTGACTATATACAGAATGCGCCTGTAAACATGTAACACAATGACTATATACAGAATGCACCTGTAAACATGTAACACAATGACTATATACAGAATGCACCTGTAAACATGTAACACAATGACTATATACAGAATGCACCTGTAAACATGTAACACAGTGACTATATACAGAATGCACCTGTAAACATGTAACACAGTGACTATATACAGAATGCACCTGTAAACATGTAACACAGTGACTATATACAGAATGCACCTGTAAACATGTAACACTGTGACTATATACAGAATGCACCTGTAAACATGTAACATAGTGACTATATACAGAATGCGCCTGTAAACATGTAACATAGTGACTATATACAGAATGCACCTGTAAACATGTAACACAGTGACTGCATACAGAATGCATCTGTAAACATGTAACACAGTGACTATATACAGAATGCACCTGTAAACATGTAACACAGTGACTATATACAGAATGCACCTGTAAACATGTAACACAGTGACTATATACAGAATGCACCTGTAAACATGTAACACAGTGACTGCATACAGAATGCATCTGTAAACATGTAACACAGTGACTATATACAGAATGCACCTGTAAACATGTAACACAGTGACTATATACAGAATGCACCTGTAAACATGTAACACAGTGACTATATACAGAATGCACCTGTAAACATGTAACACAGTGACTATATACAGAATGCACCTGTAAACATGTAACACAGTGACTATATACAGAATGCACTGTAAACATGTAAACAGTGACTATATACAGAATGCACCTGTAAACATGTAACACAGTGACTATATACAGAATGCACCTGTAAACATGTAACACAGTGACTATATACAGAATGCGCCTGTAACACGGTGACTATATTTATTTTCTGTTAATCTTTATATTTGTGTTTTTTTTAATATCTTGCATTGTATTACTTTGTATTTCTGTAACTGTAACAATTCAATGTTCTTGAACCCAGGACATACTTGAAAACGAGAGAAATCTCAATGTATCTTCCTGGTAAAATCCTTTTATAAATAATATTTGGGGTGTGAGAGTGTCTGTCTTTGTGGGGTCTCCCACCCCATGTAGGTTGGTCAGACATGTCCTGTTTGTATTTTTGATGTCACAACCTTTCTTTTTCTGTCAATTCTCTGGAATTTCACCTTTTTTAGTGAGTAGACGTGGTTTTTGTTCCCTCTAGTTTTGTTTCTGTATTTCCATTATATTTGTGCAGTGATGGGGATTATTAACCTTTTTGCACATCTTGCAGGAGCTGCCGGGGAGCACATACAGCGGCGCACGCTCTGCCCGGCAGACAGGATGACGTGTGAGTTCTTCCTGCTCTCCTCGCTGTGGTTCGTCGTGGTGATCTTCTGGATGGAGACAATCAGCATGTGGCTCTTCCTGTGCCACCTGTTCCAGGATCGCGCCTTGTACCACTGGGGGGAGAGGTGGGTAATGCTATCGTGTACCATGGGGGGTAGGTCTGCCATCTTGGATTGGGGGGGGCGGGTCTCAGGCTCTCGCACATCTCTTCTTCCTCATCTGAACACAAAGTCTCACATGTCTGTAGGGATTGTGATTTGATGTCCCCCTTCTGCAGTGAAGCTGCAGTGCAGGAGACCCCCCCCCCCCTCTGTTTACACCTAGAGACCCCACTCTGACCAGGTCAGGGGTTTAGCGAGTTTATACTCAGATTATGTTAAGGAGCTGATAATGAACGCGCGGCCCACGACCACCTTAATATGGCTAATGGTGGTTCTTTTTCAGGATTTACATCGCGCACCCGGACCAGATAATGTACATCATAATCAGGTGAGTGCAGTGCTGCTCCTCGGGGGCCGTCCTCTGACTATCGCGTTCATTACACCTGAGCAGGTGAGAGACTTGGGGCACTTGAGACCCTCAAATGGTCAGGTTGTGTAGTTTGTCTGTTTTTTTTACATTTTTAGGGTAACATTTGGCGCTTTATAAATCCCTGTCAGTTTGCATAATGATCTGTATGAAGGGTTACGTGGGGTTAATCAGATTAAGATGTGTCAGATGCTGCACACGGGGCTGGAATGAGGTCAGAGTGTGAGCGGAGCGTGGGGAGATGATTCGGTGAGCGGAACTATATGGTTAGGAGACCTGAGACATCAGCTGGCAGGAGTCCATGACTATTGTGAAATTTTAATAGGTGGAGTTGTACGCTGCCGTCTGCCTTCATGCGGCGCCATCTAATCTGGGGGATGTTCTCATTACAGGGTGGACTCGTTGAGGTAGCTCCGAAAAATCAGACTGCTCTCCAAGGAAACTGACTACCAAGAATCAAAAAGGAGCATGACTTTGGTTTAACAAGAGAATCAGTATTTTATAGCGTTTTGATGCTTTTGGGATTTTGGTGATTTTTTTTATATTTATTTTTTGACGGTCACTTTGGTATTTGTCAGATTCTGGGGAAGTCGCTGCGTCCCCTGTAATCCTGGAAGCTCTTTTTAATGGACAATATGAGCCCCCCCCCCCCCCCTTCGATCCACAAATTCATCCGGCCCGTCGCCACAGGACGCTCTAGAACTTTGTGCCAATATGTAAGGATGCTCTGGAACCTGTAAGTGCTAAATCTCCGTTCTAGAGCATCGTCCTCGCATCTGTTCTGGGATTTTTTTTCTTTGCATAGTTTAGACTTTTTTCTGTTAATTCGAATTTGGAAAATAAATTTAAATATTTTCAACTTGGTTTTGTTTCTTTTCCCACCAACATAAACAGGATGTGACGCAGCGAAACAAAAGCGATGGTGACACCTCCCCTTAAACACACATAGAAATACATCTTATTGCTCAAAGAACATGTCCTCCTCTTGGCGTTCGATAATCGACATTGAATGAGAAAAAACCTGAGCTTTTTTTTTTTTTTTTTTCTTCTAGATGTAAACAGATATGAAAAACATTCCTGAGAAAGTGGTTTTAATCCACGAAACGCGTCGAATACTCGAACATGTCTTTAATCATTTTTATTAAGTTCCTATTTTTTTCTGTTTTTCATCTTTCTGCTGACCTGGAACTTTTTGGTAATTTTATCATTTGCACTGACAAAGTATTTTCCCAGGACGGATACATTGAGATTTCTCTGGTTTTCAGTTTGTCCTGGATTCAAGTACATTGAATTGTTACAGAAACACAAAGTTAATTTGTGTTTAATATCTTGTATTTTATTAATTTAAAACACATTAACCCAGAAAATAAATATGTAGCGACTGTTTTTTACTGGTTTTACACTGGAAGTGTCGTCTTTCTTTCCTTCATTCAATGATGCAGTGAGCCGAGTGTCGTGTTGTTAGGGCAGCCATGGTTTCCTGGAAGTGTTTCATTTCATACAGATGGGAGCGAAGGAAAAAGTGCTCCCCAGCTGCATGTATAATTCATATGCTACAGATAAGGAATCCCAGGTGACCTGCCTTGATTTCCTACCTGCAGCGTATGGATTATACATCCTGCGGGGTGGCAATCAACCCGTGCCCAGGCAAATATGGCTGACCTGGTAACCTTAGTCATGGCTCATTTATTAGGTCCTTTTCAGGTTTTGCAGGACCTGAGCTCTCTTCCAAATACATGGGTTCTCATCCGGTTTGCTCCGTATGGTCCTCTTCCAAAATGGTGCTGGCAGCTTCACGCCATGTAGGGCTAGATTTATGAAGTCCGCAGAGCTTGGGCTCCTTTCCGGTGAACTCTAGGAGAAATGCGGAAGTGACATCAATTCTAAGCGCGGGAATGAGGCTACTTTCATCATTACGAATGGACGATAGATCCTGGCGCACACACAATGGATCCAATACGGCGCTTGCCACAGGTGAGGACGATTAGACACCGGATAGGGCCAATTTTCAGATTAAAAAGAACTATAAGTAGACACCCCCTTGGGGGATGATGGATGGAACATTCATCTTCTCCTGAGGAAGACCTTGTGTGGCAGAAATGCGTTTTGAGCTGCTCGTTTTATTCACTTACGCTTAAAGCAGCAGTACTGGAGGCGACAGGATAAAATTTATTAAATCTATATTGATGCTATGTGCCGCCCTTGTCTATTATTCATTCTGAGATTCTGCGCTACCGGATGGGTGTAACAGCGATTGAAACACGGGTTGGGCATCAACTACGTGACAAGCATTGGAGGATGATGGTCTATTCTATTCTTTTGTTTAAAAAAAAAATCTTTTTTTTTTTAAAGAATAAACATCCAAAAAATATGTATAACAAAGTGATCGCAGTATTGTTCAATCATGAAATAGTACATCAGTGAGACAGGTGTTATCGTTACATAAAAAATATGTTTTCCAGATGTTTGCAAAAAGTGAGGTACTTCTAAACATTATCATCTGAGTTATCATGGGAAGAGCGTGTTCATAGGTCTCAGTGAGCAGTACCAGCGGCTTGTCTATAATCAGTATACGTGTAGTAGTACTTTTTCTATTCAAGAGATAGAGAAGGGTGAAAGACGGAAGACAGTGTAGGAAAGGGGGAGAATAGATATGTTGAGAGTGTACAGGAGAGAGAGAAGGGGAAGAAAAAAATGTTAGAAAAAGGGGGGGTGGGATGAAGATGTTATGGGCTATACAGTCAACTCAATATCCCTCCATTGTAAGGCAAGTCATTGAATGTTGGGGTTGTCTTAGGCCGTGCAGGCAAGGAGTCTTGAAGATGGTGTTAAGGCGCTCCAGGAGACCCATCCAACAGCGTCAGCGCGGCGCCCCACTCCCCAGTGAAGGTACGGAAGTCCGCAGTTGCCAGGGTAGTATCCCAATAATACCATGTATCATAAAAAGCCTGTCTGGTTTTGTCTGAAAAAATGAGGGTCTCTTCAGCAAGCCGTAGCTCTCGGACTTTCGTAACCAGTTCCGAGATTGAAGGCAGCGTGGGCGACCGCCAATGTCGCGGGACCAATGCCCTGGCACACAGCAGTACTCTTATCGATCCTTCAACATGTAATAGGAGATAAACCTCCGGGCTAAATTGAGGAGTATGATCTGTGTCAATAAGGTAGAAATCAACGTCCAATAGATTCGGATCCGTGGGCAGGTCCACCATATATGTAAATAGGAACCAATTTGCGAGCAATCTCGCCAACAAGACGGGTCACCATTGTCCGAGATCCGTGCCATGAGGAGGGGGGATCGATACCAAACAGATCTAATTTTAAAGGAATTTTCCACCAATGCTGAAATTCGAGTTCCTTTTATGGGACGGTTGCAATGTTTTAGTCCATCGTTCCGTGGATATGGGCATGTCCAGCTCTCTTTCCCATCTACCCATATGTGTGGGGATGTAATCGTCTGCTTTTTGTATGATTTTATACAACGCTGAGATACTATGATCTAATTGTAGGCCCATCGCACAAAATTTTTCAAATGGGGTCAGGGGGCGCAGCAGACCCGAGTTTTCGGGTAAGCAACGAAGGTACAATCGTAGTCTATGATAATGAAATGTGTCAAAGAATGAGCAAGGCATCGAAGTGTCCAGAGTAGTTACGTCTACAAATTGTCCGTCCCTAAGTACGTGACGCACTTGGAAGCGGGGTTCGTCGGTAAATTTTTCCCTCAATGATTTGCTAAACTCCTGGGAAGTCAGGATTATGAATTAGTGGGAGAAGTGGTGAAGGAGCCGACGAAAGAGCAAATTTACTGCGTATTGAGTGCCATATCGTGAGAGTGGCCGAAACCGAAATATCTGATACTACTCTATGTCGGAGTAAGGGCTTCCGAATCCAAGGGACCGCCCATAAGGGGACACCAGAGAGGGCACTTTCCAAAAGACATCCAATCCACTATGCGCGTCAAATGAGACTCGTAATAATACCACTTCATATCAGGTAGTGCTAAGCCTCCAGCCTGTTTAGATAATGCTAGGGTCCTATATTGTAATCGAGAGCTTCTAGTGGGCCAGATAAAGCGAGTGAACAAGGATCGTAAAGATCGGAAAAAGGCTGCGGGCAATAAGATAGGGAGAGCCTGGAAGAGAAACAGTAAGCGGGGTAGGACATTCATTTTGAGTACATTAATGCGACCTATCCAGGAGAGCATTTTCGTCTTCCAAAACCACAGGTCATCTGAAAGAGTAGCAAATAAAGTTCCGGAATTTTCCGTATACAATCGGTCGGGAGTGGTCGCGAGCCAGACTCCCAGATATTTCAGTTTCCCATCGCACCAGCGATATGGTGTGATATCTCGAATCTGAGTGCATTGTAGACTAGTAAGCGTAATATTCAAGATTTCCGATTTGTCAGTGTTAACATGAAATCCAGAAAGGGACCCAATTCGGGTTAGTTCAGTAGAGATTTCCGGGATGGTTACGGAGGGTTCCGTGACCATAAACACGAGGTCATCGGCGTAAGCTGACAGCTTGTGAGTATGATGCTGTCCTTCAATGCCTTTGATATTCGCATTGGCCCTAACAGACGTCAACAATGGCTCCAAAAACAGGGCAAAAAGAAGGGGTGATAATGGGCAACCCTGCCTCGTACCGGTACGGATATTAAATGAATCGGAGAGAGCCCCGTTAACCCTGACCCTAGCCGTCGGTGTATCGTATAAGGCCGTAACCCATTTCAAAAATCTTTCCCTTACTCCCAGATGTTCCAAAGTGGAGAAGAGAAAGCGCCAGGATACTCTGTCGAATGCTTTATCAGCATCCATGGATAGGAGTAGCATAGGAGTTTGACGAACCTGTGCTAGTCGGATAGCTGAGAAAACCCGCGTTGTTGCGTCTCGTGCTTCTCTGCCACCTGGCATACCTATAAATCCTACTTGATCTGAGTGAACGAGTCGCGGTATCAGTAGGGATAACCTGTTTGCCAAAACTCTAGCTCGGAGTTTGATATCACTGTTTAACAGGGAGATAGAACATTGAGTATAATCCTTGTTGGGTTTAGGAATAACAGTGATGGTGGCAGCGGTCGTGTTAGGGTGAAAGGAGGCCCCCTCGCTTAATGAAGACAATGTAGACAAGAGATGGGGTAAGAGGGAAGACCGGAATTGCTTGTAATATTCGATGGGGAGTCCATCCGGACCAGGGCTACGACCCGGTTTAGTGGACTTCAGCGCCGCATTTAGTTCAACAAGTGTGATTGGGGATCCGAGAGCCGATGTCTTCGTGGAAGTGAGGCGGATTTTGGTATTTGCAGTAAGGTAAGAGGACAAGTTAGAGTTATACGTTGTCATATCTTGGGGTGGGGGTAAATTATACAGCGAATTAAAGTAATCTCGGAAGGCTTGTTGTATGTGGAGGGGATTAGTGGTAGGGGGAGATCTTGAGGGGCAGATCTTAGATACATAGTTTGTCTCCCTTCGTTTTTGTAAAATGCGGGCCAAAAGTTTCCCCGGTTGGTTTTCCCGGAGTGCGAACAAACATTTAGTTTTAGTTGCAAGCATCCTAATTTTGTCGTTCAGGAGGAGCTCAAGTTGGTGTCGAAGCGTGGCCAATTGTTGCGATATAAGGTCCGTTGGAGTATGAGAGTGTTCCAATTCCAAAGATCTGATGTCGGTTAGCAATGCAGAGAGTTCATGAGAGCGTAATTTTTTATTTGCCGACGCTTTGCTGATAAAAGTACCCCGTATAACGGCCTTATGGGCCTCCCAAATCATTGGTATCGGTACCTCCGTAGACAAGTTCTCCATAAAGTAATTTTGCAACACCGTGTCTATGTCTTGACAAACATCTGGTCTGTCAATAAAGAGACATTCAGTCTCCACTGACGTTCTTTTGGGCGGAACAAAGGAGATGTCATTTCCAGCATAACCGGAGCATGGTCCGACCAGGTCTGTGTGCCTATCCAAGCTTTAGGGGAAATATCAAAGCAATGTTGTTGAAGAAAAATGTAATCCAATCTGGAATATGACGAGGATGCATGTGAGTAGTGTGTGTATTCCCGTGCCGAACCCCCATGGGCCCGCCAGGAATCAACCAATTGCATTTTCGAGAGGGATCTATAAACATGTTGTATCGCACTTGATGGGATGGAAGTAGATCCTTTAGAAGTATCCAAGTGAGGGTCGAGAGGGACATTGAAGTCTCCTGCCACGACCAGGCAGCCAGAGGCAAAGGTCGAGAGATGACGGAGAATCGTAGCGAGAGCCTTATGTTGAGCCTTATTAGGAAGATAAATAGATGTGAATGTATATTTCGTATCCGCGATGGTGCCCTTGACAAAAAGGTAACATAGAAACATAGAAAAATGTCGGCAGATAAGAAGCTTTCGGCCCATCTAGTCGCCCAATTACATGGATACTTTACCTGGATTTATCTTTTGTTTAGGATAGCCTTATGCCTATCCCATGCCTGCTTAAATTCAATCACTGTTTTGGCCTCTACCACTTCTACTGGAAGCTGTTCCATGTATCCACCACCCTCTCAGTAAAATAATGCTTCCTGTTGTTACTTTTAAACCTTTGCCCCTCTAATCTAAGACTATGTCCTCTTGTTTTGCTACTTTGTTTCCTTTTAAATATACTCCCTTCCTCTACCTTGTGGATTCCCTTTACGTATTTAAATGTTTCTATCATATCTCCTCTGTCTCGTCTTTTTTCCAAGCTATACATGTTAAGATCATTAACCCTTTCCTGGTAACTTTTCTCCTTCAAGCCGTACAGTAACGGCTCGTAAAGTAACGGCCTTCCGGGTCAGTTTGAAGTGTCTCAAGTACAAAAGGGACAGGTTTAGAGAATAAAATAGCCACACCTCTAGCTTTTCCAGAGGAGTAGTTGCTGAAGTAACCAATGGGGAATCTGGCGCCACCAAGAGAAGGGGCACCGCCCTCCCTGAAATGGGTCTCCTGGAGAAACGCAACAGATGCTCGTAAAGTATGCAATTCTTCCATCAATTTACGACGTTTTTCCGGTGTATTCAAGCCATGCACATCGTAAGAAAGTAAATTTAAGGGTGTCTGTGAATACATTTTAGGGATGAAGTTGTGAGCTGAGTAGCAGTTATTGAATTAGGAGGAAGGTATTACAAGGAGGAGAAAGGGGGGGGGAAGGAGGAAATAAGAGCGATAAGATCAAAGATATCAAGGAACGAAAGAAAGAAAAGGGAAAAGAGGAGGAAGAGACAGAACAAAAAGGTAAGACACAAGGCCGGAGAAAAGACAGTAAACTGCAACAAGTCACAGACCTAACTGTCCTCCGGAGAGAATTTGTGTCAGTCCTCGGTGTGAAGTGAAGAGGAGAGAGTATCTCACGCAAGACAAGAGTCAGCCAAGTAAAA
Organism: Leptobrachium leishanense; assembly: GCA_009667805.1. NCBI lineage: Eukaryota > Metazoa > Chordata > Amphibia > Anura > Megophryidae > Leptobrachium > Leptobrachium leishanense. Next base: position 17,945 of record RXON01001834.1, on the reverse strand, counting down.
CCACAACTAACCGCATAGCTATGGACAATAAAAACCAATCACATGGAAGGAAAAGAAGCAATATATTTGCACTCAAACAAGGGGAAATGGAGTCGAAAAAAGACGACAATTCTGACAGGGAGCAATCGAAACAACAAAACCCAGCTATGAGGGGGAGCGCTGCTCAGGGAGTGTGTTTCACAGGGAAAACAAATGTAAGATATTCTGAGAGACATAATACAGACTCCGGGACGAGTCTCAGCATCATATCCAGGGTGACTCGGGGGCAACGGGCATCCAGTGTCTGAGCTACAGTCATATATAGGTAGAAAAGATAGCAGCGAGTACATCAGGGACGGCATGTCCAGTAATCAAACATATTAAATTGGTGCATCAGGTAATTATAACACAGTTCAGTAATCCGCAAGAAGATGCAGCTAAACAGTCATAGAACCTATTCCCCCCCTATTTTTACACCTTCTTTCCTTTCTCTCTTTATGTTTATCCCCCTTTTTTTTTTTTCTTCCCTTTCTCTTTTTTTTTTCTTTCCCTTTTTTCTTTTCCCTTTTTTTTTTTCCTTTTCCCTCCTCTTTTTTCTTCCCTTCCCCCCCTTTCCCCCCTTCTCTCCCTTTTTTCTTTTTCTTCCTTTTTCCTTTTTTTTTTTCCTTTCCCCCCCCTCCTTTTTCTTCCCTTCCCCCCTTTCCCCCCTTCTTCTTTCCCTTTTTTTTTTTTTTCTTCCTTTTCTCTTTTTCCTGCCACCCGTCCCCCTCCCTTCCCCCCACCCCTCCAATTCGATTATCAGGTAGCGACATAGAAAAACGTTGCCCCCCCCTTCCCCACCATAATATGGCGTATGAAACAACATTCTCCCCCTCTTCCAAAGCTGTTCCTAGTCTAATTGTAACCAAACCGTTTTTAATATGGGGTCCCATTAGTCACACAAAGGAGACTCAGCAACAAGACCCCAGGGTGCACGATTGAGAGTTCATCCGGGACACTCCAAGACTGCCGAACCTCGCATCCCGGGCTCCGCGCTACCAACAAACTGGAGTCCCACTGGATAATCTTCAATGGTATCAGTCCCTGTATGAAGGAATGATAATGCAGGAAGTTCAGTAAGGTCCCAGGGAATAGTAAATAATAATAAAAAAAAAACCTGAGAGTCCCAAAAAGTGTCATGAAGCGGAATTTATTGCGGAGCAGGGGTATCCATCTCTGGGTCACGTGCCTGTCGTGCCCTGGTGTTCTGAGGCCGAGGTAGATTATGGCGAAGGCCGGCATGATGTACGGCTCCTCTCGCCAGCACAGGCTTCTCCCAATCCTCGATGTCCAGTGGAGGCATGTCTAGAGCTTCCAGGAAACCGGGTACATCCGAGTAATAATTGATAGCATGGAGGATTGGACCTCTGCGAACCACCAAAGCAAATGGGTGACCCCATCGGTACGGGATCCCCGCTTCTCTGAGGGACGACGTCACTGGGCGCAGGGCTCTCCTAGCAGCGAGAGTGAAGGCCGAGAGATCCTGATATAATTCCACATCCATATCTAGGTAGCGCCATGGGGAGGCATTTCTGGCCGTATTCAGCACTTCCTCTTTCAATAAAAAATCCGTTATGTGGCAAATGATATCCCGGGGGGGGGGGAGGGTGTCTGGGGCCGCGGCCTAAACACGCGGTGGGCCCTCTGTAAGCTCAGTGCGAACAACGGCCAGTTCCTCCTTAAAGGTATCCTGAACAGATGTGATCAGGCGGTCAATATCCGCCAGGGTAGGGAGCGATGAAATCAGTGCCTCCACTCGTAAGCGAGGTGTCTCATCCGAGCCATTTCCTGCCTGAGTGGATGCGGCCGCCATTTTGGGGATCGGCGGGAGCGGGGAGGCTGGCGCCGGGGACGATAAAAAGGTGTCTAGGGTGCCTTTTTGAGTACCTCCCAGGTACCTTAAGTGGTGTGGCAGACGTTCCCCTTGTTTTGGTGCGGACCATGTCCAAAAATAACGCAGTTCTGGGTGCTTATGTCAGCAGGTCAGCGGGAGCTCCGAAGTTAGGCTGCCATCTCGTGCGGGCTCCAAACCACGCCCCGTCTATTCTATTCATTACCTTTCTGAGTTGCTAATTTTATTTTGCGTATACCGAATTCGTGGGATATTACCCCTACTTTTAGATATATCCCTACTTTTTGAAGTCTAGATCGGAAATCAAGTCAGGTCACCTGGGATTCCTTACCTGCAGCCTATGGATTATACATGCTGCAGGGTGGCAATCAACCTGTGTCCAGGCAAATATGGCTGACCCGGTAACCTTAGTCACGGCTCATTTTAATAAAGGGAAGATACTAACTTGATGGTTTTGGAGAGGTGCGTGCCCTGCTCTGAAACAGATCGGCATCATTAGAAAAGATGGCTAATCCCTCCCATGAGGAGCGAGCATTCATAAATACGGTGTTGGAAACTCTCCCCCCCCCCCACCACCCTGCTGCTTTCTTTATATTGAAACATCTTTAAATGCGTTGGCGTCTCGTGTAGCTCTGATCTGCGGGGGGGGGGCTTCCCCATTCCAGCAGCAAAACACTAAGGGGTGTAAAAGTTCTTGGTGGGCTTTTCAGGTAGCGACGTCCCCCCCGTCACCATATATGTGTCTGGCCGGAGTCCCCAGCTGTTGGTTTTTAAAACTGCAGAGAGTCGTCTCGCTCTGTGCAGCGTTCACGACCCTGTGCTTGCATAGGACACCGACGCGTTTCACCGCTTTCCTTGGGGCTCTTCCAGCCGCAGTTTATACATTTTACAGACCAGCTTGTCCTGCCGGTGTTGGATTTTATCTGGAAAGCCAATGTTCACTGTAGCTTAAAGAACGAGGCCTGCTCGCGTTGTCTGATTAACCCCAGTTATAGACACAAGAGCTGACACTTCACTGATGTTAAAATAGTGATTGATTGTAGCAAGCGGCATGAACGAAACCAACTGGCGGCGGTGTTATTGAACAGGACAGGTTCGGCTGGTTAACACAGGCCTGGCCAAGTGCATGATGACCCCAGAAGGGGCAAAATGGCAAATCCCGCAACCCTTTGCCAGCCGTATGGCTACGAAGGTGAAAGTGACCCTGTTCATACTGGCTGGCTTCGGGGCCGTGCGTCACCATTGTTCTGGATCTCAGGTTACATAACGTGGGCCCTCGGCTGCGATGTCAACACGCTGACTCATGCCAGCACTGAGAATCACCAGCAGGGGGCGCTCCTCCTCTGTGCTATGTCAGATGGGGGAATTACACGATATTCTCCTGCACATCGCAAGGTTAATTAATGCCGTATCAATCCCAGCTCAAGGTGCATTCGATCGCATCAGGTGCGCACCATTTAAAGACTGAAAATAATCGTATTATAATGCGCAGGAAAGTGGCAACGTTTCAGCCAGCCGCAGGGACCTTCATCAAGCCATAATGCTCAGTGCAAGAATCCATAGAGGGGCACGGATTAGATAGGGCTGCGCCACCCCGTCTGTCCTGAATACGACGCTGCTCAGATTTAAAACTTCCGCAATCCCTTTAAAACCGGCTCTTGCATTGAAATCGCACGCACTTTCGGGGCTTTTCATTTCGTCTCGCTACGGGTGATCCCATTTCATCAACAATACGCCGAATTTAGCAAACGGCCAGTGTTTTGCCGTACTTGGAGGCGCTGACTTGGGATTGGTGAATTGACTGAACGAAGAGAAAGTCTAATGGGTTAAATCGTTAAAATGTGTAAAGGTCTGGTGCAAAATAGTTTGTGCAAAAAATTTGACTGTCAAAAAAAAAAAAATCCACTTATTACAGTGAGAGATATGTGGGATCTGCCGGTTTAAACCCGCCGAACTGAAATCAGGGAATTTTAATGCACTTCGTTGTCTGAACAGGGTACCGGCTGGGTGGAGCAGAGGTAACATCACCACTCTATAACTGTGGAGACACAGGTTCAATCCTGGCCAGAGCACCTCTCCAGTAAGTGTCCTTGGGTGAGACACCTAAACGGTACAGACTCAACACCCAGAACATACTGAAAAACGAGAGAAATCTCAATGTATCCTTCCTGCTGAAATACAATAGTCCACACAGTATATTTCTGTCAATTTGGCGAATTGACATCTTCGTGAATAGATTGTCTTGACCTGAACTTCACCGTTGGGAGCAATTATTGGGCCAATTCGGAGGTTAGTGAATAATCCCTTTGCTTCTCACGAGGGAATTATGGTCATTCAGTGAGCCAGAGGCCTTTGACTATACCTGTGTGCGTTTGAAAACTTGGCCCTCTATATATTTTTTTGGGGACCTACATCTCCCATGCTGTTTAACCACTCATTAGGTTTGCACAGCATTATGGGAAATGTGGTTTCAAGCCATTTGGAGGGTGAAGGTTGCAGACCCATGGGTTAGTGTTCTCCACCTTGCATCGTGCTGGATTCAAACTGGGGGTCGCCAGATTCCATGGCAGGGTACAGAGAAAAGTGCTGCCCTGCAACATGTATAATTAATATGCTGGAAGGAATTCAAGGCAGGGGATTACTTTCTTACCTGCAGCGTATGGATTCTACATGCTGTGGGGTAGCATTATTCACACGCTGCCCATCAGCACGAATTATATGTCTGGGGGAAACAGGGTGGATCCGGCAGCTCTAATTAAACCCTTCAAGTTAAAGATTTGCGGCGGCTTAGGCTGGGGTCAGACGAACGCATTATTCGCAGCGACCGTCAAAAAGTCTGTCGGAACGTATTGACGTATGTTTTCACGGAATACGCGATAGCGGTCATACGACGCGCATTTTCGTGCAAGATTTTGTACGGATCGTCAATAAAACACTTTTTGTGTCTGGACGTTATGTTGGCCGGACATTAACAGCGTCTGACGTCTCCTAATCACACACACACGCCGCTAGCGGACGCAGCGCACTCTGTATCTCAGTACTAGCGGTATCACGTTCTCGAAAAAATGCGTTCGTTTTCCACTTGCGTTGCGCGGCCGGACTTTTGTGCGCCCGTACTTTGTATATTGGCCGTCATTGCCCGTCATTTGCTGCTAGTGCGGCCGTGATAAAGTGCGCCTAAACGCACGTTAAAAATGCGTTTGAACATTCAATAGTGAAATCTGCGAAATGAGCCCCCAAAGCAGTTAGTGGATGTCTACAAGAACTGCCAAATTGAATTAATAACCCCTAAAAACGTGTAAATAAAAATGGTTTGTTACAAAAACTTTTAGGCTAGGGTCAGACGAGCGTGATTTCTACGGACTCTACGTCCGTGCACACGGACGTACGTCAGTATGGAAGACACAGTAGTGGCCACACAGTCCGTTTATTCACTGACGTATTATTTGACGGATGTAGGAGGGAAAATAGAAACATAGAAACATAGAAAATGTCGGCAGATAAGAACCTTTCGGCCCATCTAGTCGGCCCAATTACATGGATACTTTACCTGGATTTATCTTTTGTTTAGGATAGCCTTATGCCTATCCCATGCCTGCTTAAATTCAATTACTGTTTTGGCCTCTACCACTTCTACTGGAAGGCTGTTCCATGTATCCACCACCCTCTCAGTAAAATAATGCTTCCTGATGTTACTTTTAAACCTTTGCCCCTCTAATCTAAGACTATGTCCTCTTGTTTTGCTACTTTGTTTCCTTTTAAATATACTCCCTTCCTCTACCTTGTGGATTCCTTTACGTATTTAAATGTTTCTATCATATCTCCTCTGTCTCGTCTTTTTTCCAAGCTGTAAATGTTAAGATCATTAACCCTTTCCTGGTAACTTTTCTCCTTCAAGCCGTACACCATTTTAGTAGCCCTTCTCTGAACTCTCTCTAAGATGTCTATATCCTTCTGGAGATACGGTCTCCAGTACTGCACACAGTACTCCAAGTGAGGTCTCACCAGTGCTCTGTACAGTGGCATGAGCACTTCCCTTTCCTACTGCTAATACCTCTCCCTACACAACCAAGCATTCTGCCAGCATTTCCTGCTGCTCTATTACATTGACTACTTACCCTTAGATTCTCTGAAATAATAATAACCCTAAATCCCAACCCTCAGATGTATCAAATATTCTATATTCAGCCCATGGGTTTTTACGTCCCAGGTGCATTATCTTGCACTTATCCACATTAAAACTCAATTGCCACAGCTCCACCATTTTTTTAGTTTACCTAAATCATTTGTCATTTGGCTGATCCCTCCAGGAACGTCAACCCTGTTGCAAATCTTTGTGTCATCAGCAAAGACATACTTTTCCATTAATACCTTCTGCAATATCACTAATAAAAATATTAAAGAGAATGGGTCCAAGTACTGACCCTGAGGTACCCCACTGGTAACAAGACCTTGCGCCGAATAAACTCCATTTACCACAACCCTCTGTTGTCTGTCACTCAGCCACTGCCTAATCCATTCAACAATATTGGAATCCAAGCTCAAAGATTGCAATTTATTGATAAGCCTTCTATGCGGAACAGTATCAAAAGCCTTACTGAAATCTAAATAAGCAATGTCTACTGCACCACCTGTGTCTATTATTATTGTTACCCAATCAAAAAAATCAATAAGATTAGTTTGGCATGATCTCCCTGAGGTAAACCCATGTTGTTTCTGATCCTGTAATGTATGTGTTTTTAGATGGTCAACAATCCTTTCCTTTAACATGGTTTCCATTAATTTCCCACTACTGACGTAAGACTAACTGGCCTATAGTTCCAGATTCCTCCCTACTACCCTTCTTGTAAATGGGCACAACATTTGCTAATTTCCAGTCTTCTGGGACGACTCCCGTTAGCAAGGATTGGTTAAATAAATCTGTTAACGGTTTTGCTATTACATCACTGAGCTCTTTTAATAATTAGGGTGGATCCCATCAGGCCCCATTGACTTATTTGTCTTTACTTTAGACAGCTGCTGTAGAACCACCTCCACTGTAAACTGATATGTAATTGTCTCGTTAGTGTTTCCTCCTAACTGAGGTCCCTTTCCTTCCTTTTCTTCTGCAAAGACTGAACAAAATATTCATTGAGGCAGTCAGCGAGACTTTTATCCTTCTTACATACCTTCCTTCCTTTGTTTTTAATCTAACTAATCCTTGTTTTACTTTTCTTTTCTCGTTTATGTATCTAAAAAATGTTTTGTCCCCCTTTTTTACTGACTGAGCTATGTTTCTCTTCTGCGTGTGCTTTGGAAGCCCTTATAAATTGCTTTGCCTCTTTCTCCCTAATCTTATAGGTTTGCCTATCTTCTTCACTTTGAGTTGTTTTTATAATTATTAAATGCTATCTTTTTGTTCTTCACTATTTTGGCCACTTCTGCAGAGTACCACAGTGGTTTCTTCCCTTTTTTGCTAACAAGTCGAATGCAATTTCCTGTGGCCTTCAATAATGCTTCCTTTAAATAATCCCATTTCTCCTGGACTCCCTTTAAACTCCTCCAGTCTGATAATGACTCCTTCACACAAAATCTCATTTTAGAAAAATCTGTTTTTTTAAAGTCTAAAACTTTTGTTTTTGTGTGGTGCGGCTCCATCCCTGTTCTTATATTAAACCACACTGACTGGTGATCACTAGATCCCAAATTTTCACCTACAACAACGTCTGATACCAAACCTCCATTTGTGAGTATTAAATCCAATATGGCCTCTTTACGGGTCGGCTCCTCAACTACTTGTATTAGAGATAATCCCAGTAGGGAGTTTAGAATATTTGTACTCCTGGTGCACCCAGCTGTTTTGGTTTTCCAGTTCACATCAGGAAGATTAAAGTCCCCATGATAATAACTTCCCCCTTCATTGCCATTTTGGCTATTTCCTCAAGCAGCAGATTATCTAGCTCTTCTACTTGTCCAGGGGTCTATAGATCACACCTACACGAGCTACTGTATGATTGCCAAATGTTAGTGTAACCCAAACTGACTCTATGTTCACCTCGCTCACTTTTATTTGGTTTGTTTTTATGTTGTTTTTCACATACAGGGCCACTCCTCCTCCTTTCCTACCTTCTCTGTCTTTTCTATATAAAGAGTACCCCGTATTGTTATGTCCCAGTTATTTTTCTCACTGAACCATGTCTCAGTAACCGCCACTAAATCTACTTTTTCAGCTGCCATCATTGCCTCCAGTTCATTGATTTTATTGACTAAACTGCGAGCATTTGTAGACACGACTCTGAGCTTGTCATTTTTTTCCCCGCATGTTGCTTGCACCCTCCGATTTAGTTTTGGGGACAATCAGGCAGATTGTTTTTTACCCTTTTGTCCCCCCTCCTAGTTTAAATATTTCTTTGCGAAACCTTTGAACTTCTCACTGAGAACATATGTTCCCCTATGAGTAAGATGAAACCATCTTTTTATACAGTTCCTTTCTGCTCCAATTAGAGCTATCATGGGACACAAAGCCAAATCCTTGCTCTCGACACCATTCCTGAAGCCACAAATTAAATTCCCTATTGCGCATTGCCTATCCTGAATGTTATGCACAGGCAAAACTTCAGAGAATGACACAGTGGACGCAATCTGCTGTATTTCACCTCCAAGAACACAAAAATCTTCCTTAATCTCAGAAACCTCATTGCTAGCAAGTCATTTGTCCCTAGATGGACTAGAACATCCACTTCCCCTTGCTGCTTTGCTTGTTTGACAATATTGAGAATACGTCTCTTGTGTCTACGAGCAGTAGCCCCAGGAGGACATCTCACCAAACACTACTCCTCCAGCTCAACACCTCTTATGATAGAATCACCCAGCAACAATTGCCTTCTATCATGTCCCACCTTTTCCTTATTGTTCTTGGTTGCAGTCCTGCATACCTTTGCTCCAGATGAAGCCAATGTTCAGTTGGCGAAACATATGTTGAGCTGATGTATCAACCTTGATTTTAAGCCGTGATTTGTTGTGTGTGTAGCATTTGCAGGGTGAGGACAGAAATCTTGAGCATGAGCTCGACTAGCTAAGGGTCAGTGTTGGCGTGCTGATTGTGAAGGTGATTTATGGTTTGCTTTTTGATGCTAATCCCTTTGTGCAATTATGGAATTCTATTATGGTGCCTAACACATTGATTGCAATCCTCTTTCCACACCTCTTTTATGCACAGCCATTATACACTGGCGTCAATTCCAGTACACCCTGCTTTGTCTGCTGTCATATTTATGTTTTTTAATTGATTTTTCCTTGCATCTGAGAGTGTCTATATTCGTTCTAATAAAGATTAATTTTTCTGTAGCCACTCCTCCAGTGCCATTTGCCGGTTCTTTTTTGAACTGCCAAGTGGTTTATTGAGATATATACCTTAGGCATAGGGGATGGTGGTTCCTCAACTATGGTGTCTGAGCCTACTTCCGTCTCACCACTACACTCTGAAAGTGCCTCAAAAGAATTAAGAAGAGCCATAGACTGTGGGACATGCCTTCTATCCACAACTCTAAGTCTACCAGATCCTACAGTAGTCCATCTGCCACTCCTAGGGCCTCTGTGGCAGTGGCTTTGTAACAGTCATAGCCATAGCCTGAGTTTGTGTAACAGATAATTTACAAATCTCAGACTTCAAACAGGCAATTTCCTGCTGCAATAAAGAGAGCTGCCTACATATCAGGCACACTCCAAACCTCCAAAAATTGGATCTAAAAACAAATGCATGACAGCTCTTACACTGGACCAAGCCTGCCATTATAAAAGAATGGATTTAAACCAACAAATCTTACCTTTTTGTAGGTTTTCTACCTCCTGTCTAACCTCAGACTACCTCCAGAGTATCTCCAGAAGATCTCCTCTAAGTGCTCACTTTGAAGACTTTTAATAAATTAAAAAGCAAAACCATTTTGTTTGTGAAAAATGCTGGACGTATAAATGCGTCCGTCTGACCACGTTCCATCACTCACACACAAAGCTATGCAGACGTTGCGGACGCAGCACACTTTGTGCGGCCGTTCTAGGGGTTGTACGTTCTTGCCTGCCTTGCGTCCGTTTGCCGCGGCCATTGTGCGTCCGCAGTTCAGTGCGGACGTACCTCATGTGTCAGGCTCCAACGGGCTTTCTGTCATGCTATCACGGACGTACTTTTAGGCACAATCACGGACGTGAACACTACGCTCATCTGACCCCAGCCTTAGGCTGGGGTCAGACGAGAGCAGCGTTCACGTCCGTGATAGCATGACAGAAAGCCCATAGGAGCACGTTACACGAAGTACGTCTGCACTGAACTGCGGACGCACAATGGCCGCGGCCCACGGACGCAAGGCAGGCAAGAACATACAACCCCCTAGAACGGCCACACAAAGTGCGCTGCGTCCGCATAGCTTTGTGTGTGAGTGATGGAACGTGGTCAGACGGACACATTTATACGTCCAGCATTTTTCACGGACAAAATGGTTTTGCTATTTAATTTATTTTCCCTCCTACATCCGTCAAATAATACGTCAGTGAATAAACGGACTGTGTGGCCACTACTGCGTCTTCCGTAGAACGTCTTCCGCACAGTCCGTAGAAATCACGCTCGTCTGACACTACCCTTAGACATTTTTGTGTAAGTTTTTTGCATAAAAAATTTTTTTTTTTTATTCCATTAAAACCCATTAGATTTCGCCTCTAAACCCGTTGAATTTAAAATCAGGGCATTTCTTTGCAATTCAGCGCTCTGTGAAAAGACAAGTCGATGGGCCGTTTTCCTGCCGGTATTTGGGGAATTGACAGTTTTGTGAACAAATTGGCCTGAAATTACAGATATGGTGAAACGCGATTCGGGGCCAATTCGGAGGTTAGTGAATAATCCCCTATGGTGTTCATGGATGTTTTTTGTTTTTTTTTGTGTGACCTTTCTTAGGGCAAGATTACAAAGTCGGTGATAACTCCATGGACTATAATGGCTCTGGTTAAATTGGCACCAGTTTTGTAATATCGCCCCGAATCTCTGCACCAAAAGGGGGAGGATTTTTTTTTCTTTAATAAAAAGACAATTGGAAAGTGAGTGAAAATAAAATACATACGGTCAGGTCAGTCTTAATATGGGAGTTTGTTCAGCATTTGATCTCTGGAGGAGGAGATCCGGTGCTCCCAATACTGTCACCGGTTGCAAAAAATACCTGGTGTCTGAGACACTAAAGAATGTGAGCGTACCCCTTCTTTCCCAATATTTTGATTCCACCTTCATATGCTGCAGTACGGTACCCCTAGGCTTCGAGTACAGGGAAATACAGCAGAGGCGGCCAATTTGACAAGGGACACAAGTTGGGGGTAGTTATGCAGTTCATGACATTTCCCAGCAGGTGGCGAGCTGCTATAAAGGAAACCGGCCCTTTAAATCCCCCCCATTGCAAAGTCAAAACAGCTTTGTTTAATGATTGTCACCACATTCCCCGGCCAGCTCTTTATACCTTCCTCTGGAGCTGCTGCTCTTGCCAAAGCACGGGGGAAAACGTCCTTGGATCTAGAAAGCGTCAGAGCGCCGACTCGCGTCACGTGAGGAAGTGACAGCGCGACGAGGCTGAATTACACACATTGTGTGACCAAGGATCACACACAAAGAGGCATTGTATGAGAGTGTGACACAATCCAGTAAACAATCCGGTTATTATTCAGAGTCAGGGCTGTAAAAGCCATCTCCTGGGCTCGTCCGCAGCGTCGAGGAGCAGAAAAGGTGCGACATCCAGAGTTATGGAGGGACTGGAAACCTACTGGGATCTACAGACACTCTGCCCGGCTTTATAATCGAGCAGAGATAGTGTATTGCAGATTAGGACTAGGGATGAGCTGTTCAGGTTCGGACGGTTCGGAGTTCGAAAGTTCGCGAATTTCGAACTTTTTGGGTGTCTTCGGTTCGAGTTCGAAAAAAAAAAAAGAAATTTTGAAAAAAGTATAGAAAATGCTTAAAAAAATACTAAAAAAAATCTAGAAATAAAGAGACTCTTTACTGCAGAATATTATAAGCAACGTTTTATTAGATATTGAATTAAAAACTAATGTGTACGTGGAAAGATTATCAACTCTAAATGACCTCTGTTCACAAACAGGCATAACACCAGGTGTTTTTAGTCTGGTAATCAATTTGATACATTGTACACCATACTGAGGGTGGGGTGGTGTCTGCTTCTGATTGAGATTTGAGAATTAATTTCCCTAAAACATCCTAATATGCTGCATTTAACCCTTTCGCTGCTGAGGCTTTTCACACCTCTGTGCCGAGGTCATTTTTACCGCTTTCGCTCATCATCATGTTAACCGCGTTTTGTAGCCATATTTTGATATATGACCCAGACATATTATATATCGTTCTTTCCGGCAGACTTGGCAGATTCATAACATGTCATTATTATATGTATACGTTATGTCATGTCTGTATATTATAACAAAAAATGCAATAAAATTTGAATTTTCAATAATTTATTATGTGTAAAGTGTTTTTTTTTTTCACATTTTAACATGCGATCGTTTGCGGTTATATTTTGTATGGGGTGCGCTTGTTAAAAAAATTAGAAATGGGGGTCTCGTTACATTTTTTTTTTGGGGAAAATTTTCCTTTTTTTAAACAAACGCACCGCATACAAAAATCGTTGGGAACAATATTGCTGCATTAACAAAACAAAACACTTAAACCAAACATTTTTCATGCTCATGTTTGATATCCTTGGAAAGGCCATGCTCTGGCCGATCCAACGATATCAAACATTAACCCCTAGCTGCCACGGATCGGGAGATAGGGGTTCCAATCTCCACCATTGGTGGCAGCTAGGGGTTAACTCCAGGACTGGCGTCATCGTGCTATGCAGATGCCAGTCCTCAGGGGGAGTTCCTGGAGGCTTGGCCGACATCCAAGATGTCGGCCAGCTCCAGGAGAGGATCACGATCCGGCGCTTCTCAGCGCCGATTCGTGATCCAGCTCCCCAGGGGTTAATCACAGCCACCGTTTGGAAGGGCAGGCTGTGCCCTTCCAAACGGTGCCTGGATTAACCCTCTGCCCCCCGGCGATCGGGAGGGAGGTCCGAAGGACCACCCCCCTCCCTTTCAGGCGCTTCCTCTACACATGCGGGGGGGGCCTGAATTAGATGTCATCGCGCCGCCGCGATGACATCTAATTGCTCCGCCGGGGTCCCGGAGTGCTGGGCTGACATCCAAGATGTCAGCCCGCGGGGGGAGGGGGGGGGGGGGGCGCAGCAATCCGCCGGAATCCAGCAGATTGCTGCCTCCTGTGCAAGGACGCGCTCAGCGCATCCATAGCACAGGAGAACCACTTGGCTGGACGCGCTGAGCACGTCCATAGCAGCCAAGTTTTTAACTGGTGTTTGAAAAAAATTCAAAATAACATCTAAGGCTAGGGTCAGACGAGCGTAGTGTTCACGTCCGTGATTGCGCATAAAAGTACGTCCGTGATAGCATGACAGGAAGTCCATTGGAGCCCGTTACACGAAGTACGTCCGCACTGAACTGTGGACGCACAACGGCCGCAAGGCAGGCAAGAACGTACAACCCCTAGAACGGCCGCACAAAGTGCGCTGCGTCCGCAACGTCTGCATAGCTTTGTGTGTGAGTGATGGAACGTGGTCAGACGGACGGCATTTATACGTCCAGCATTTTTCACGGACAAAATGGTTTTGCCTTTTAATTTATTTTCCCTCCTACATCCATCAAAATATACGTCAGTGAAAAAAAACAGACTGTCTGGCCACTACTGCGTCTTCCGTACAGTCCGTAGAAATCACGCTCGTCTGACCCTAGCCTAAGGCTAGGGTCAGAGGAGCGCATTTTGTACGGACGTACTTACTGACTGATGACAAGGTAGTGGCCACACAGTCAGTTTTTTTCACTGACGTATATTTTGACTGATGTAGCAGGGAAAATAAATTAAAATGAAAAAACATTCTGTCCGTCAAAAATGCTGGACGTATAAATGCCGTCCGTCTGACCTCGTTTCATCACTCACATACAAAGCTACACGGACGTTGCGGACGTGGCGCACTCCGCACGTCCGTTCTAGCAGTATTACGTTCTTGCCTAACCTGCGTCCGTTTGCTGCGTCCTCCATGCATACGCACTTCCGTGCGGACGCACTTTGTGTGTGGGGCTCCATTGGTCAGAATGCTATGCTGCCACGGACGTACAAATGTGCGGCAACATGGACGTGATAACTGCGCTCGTCTGACCCCAGCCTTAAGCAATGTTATTTTTCACCTTGGGATTAAATAAACATTCACAGGGTTATTCAGAGAGCGGTGAAAAGCAGGAGAATAACTGGAGAAGTGAAAATTCGGGGTCAAAATAGCCAAACCAGAAAAATTCTCCCATTTAACTCACTTTCCAAATTGGCTATTTGGTCTAGATTGTGCTCTTCTCCTGCCAGTTCTCCTGGCTTTCACCTCTCTCTCAGGGTTGTTCAAAGAAAGGTGAAAACCAGGAGAATGGCAGGAAAAGAGAACAATCTGGACAAAATAGCCGATTTGGAAAGTGAGATAAGGCTAGGGTCAGACGAACGCATTTTTTTCACAGCGACCGTCAAAAAGTGCGTCCGAACGCATTGCCTTATTTTTTCACGGAATGCGCGAAAACGGTCATACGATGCGCATTTTTGTGCGTGATTTTTTACGGATCCAAACCAGGAAACTTTGGGTGTCTGGACGTTATGTTGGCCGGACATGAGCAGGGTCTGACGTCTCTAAATCACGCACACACGCCGCTAGTGGAAGCAGCGCACTCTGTACGTCCGTACTAGCGGTTCTGCGTTCTTGAGAAAATGCGTTCATTTTCCACTTGCGTTGCGCAGCCGGACTTTCGTGCGACCGTACTTCGTATATTGGCCGTCATTGCCCGTCATTTGCTGCTAGTGCGGCCGTGATTAAGTGCGCCTAAACGCACGATAAAAATTCGCTAGTCTGACCCAAGCCTAAATGGGAGAATTTTTCTGGTTTGGCTATTTGACCTAGAATTTTCCATTCTCCAGTCATTCTCCTGCTTGTCACCGCCAAAAAAAAAAAAAAAAAATCAGTAAACTCTTTCTGCGAGTCCGAAAACGTCTCCTCTTTTCATACAGACTGCCGCCCCAAGCAGTTGTTTATGGATAGATTAAAAGGAAAAGCATTTACCGTCATTTGAAATGTCATTTTTTGTTTTTAAGTGTTTCTATACATCCTAGAAATCCACCACTTCACGGGCAGGTTATGGGGACCTCCTAGGCACGATATTTGAAGGAATTTTTCGTTATTTTTAACCCTTATTTCATGGAAAACTCACTGTCCCTTTAAAAAATGGTTTTTTTTTTTACTTTTTGTCCTTGTTTCCTGTCCCCCAGAGCACTACCCGGACCCCCATACACCTCTTGGAGGGCACTCTAAAAACCGAATTTTCAGCCCCATTGACTTGTATTGAGTCCGGGTTCGGACCAGAACATTTGGAAAGTTCGGGTTCGAACCGAACACGGGGAGTGTTCGGCTCATCCCTAATTAGGACATCATGTTTTGGAACTACATTTCCCATGATGCTCTGAGCATCACAAGGAATGTAGTCCTAAAGCAAGGTGGGCGGGCGTATCCTAGGTCATTTGTTTTGGAACTACATTTCCCATAATGCTCGTTAGGTGGACAATCATGGGTAGGGTTGCCAGGTCGTACATGTTTTTCTGGACACATGCCGATGGGCAGTGCATGAATAATGCCACCCTGCAGGTAAGAAATCAATAGAATCCCAGGTGACCTGCCGCATTATGAATTATACACAGTGCAGGGCAGCACCTTTCCCTCTGCCTGAAATATTAAACGTGTCCAGGAAAACACGGGCAACTTGTTAACACTATCAGGGTTATTCAGATAGAGGTGAAAAGCAGGAGAATGACTGGAGAATGGAAAATTCTAGGTCAAAATAGCTGATTTGGAAAGTGAGACGAAAAAAAGAGAAACACATGAGAACGGCCTACACAAACAGGACAGGCACTTTAGGGCTTAGAATTAAAGGCCTGTACACTCCTGCGATGAAAGTCGAGGTGACAGACACAATAAATCTATCAGAGGAGGGGAGGGGGGGGGAAGAAGTAATTTAAACACACTCCTGTGAATCTACGAGTCGTGTGTAAGTGTTTTTCAAAGTTTCGGGTGGTATTGTGGGGGGGGGGGGGGTGCTGAATGCAAAGATGAGCTGAGATTTGCTCCGGCGTGGACGGCTTTGCACACTGGGCTTTGAATGAAATTGGTGCAGAATTCCCGCACGAAACCCTTCTCTGAATAGCATTTACTTATACATCGTCTCTGGGATCAGGAGCCAATTCTGGCATTTTTTTGGGGAAAGCGACTTTTTCGAGCCGATCCGAGACCTGCTGCACAGCTGGAGCCTCGCAGCGCCGCTCACAGGTCATGCAGGAGGCATGGGAGATGCGGTGACCCTTCGAGTACCTCTGCGTAAAATACCGGCATCTTCCCTGCCCGCTGCATGATCCGTGAGCCGGCGAGACAGACTGAACCTCCCTGTGTTTCTGCGTTCAGTACAAAAATCTCCCCTGCAAGCTGTATGACCCGGCAGGGAAACGCTATGACCCTCTGCGTTCAATGCTGGCATCTTCCCTGCCCGCTGCATGACCCACGAGCTGGCAGGAGTGAATGCCAAGGGGCTGGGATTCCCAATAGAAACTGCCCGACCCGGATCAGATGCCCCAAAAAGAGCAATGGGAAGAAATAAATGCGTTCATGGACCAGACTCGAAATCCATTGTAAATTGCTTTATGACGAACCCCCCCCCCCCCCAAAAATATATATATAAAAAAAAAAGTCAGCGAGAGCCGGCGGCAACAGAGGAACAGTTTAATAAAGTTTGAACATCAAATTATCATAAAAACTTACCATGTGGGATAAAATCTCATCTATAGGAAACATTTGGATAAACCTGAGACCCCCAGGCAGACCCTTTAAAAAGCAGGTGGAAATTCCTCCCGATTCCACAATATACAAAAACATGGAGGAGTCTGAACCAGTGCAAAGAAAAAAAAAACGATAAAAAGGCCCGAGCCTGCAGACTATACAGGACACACATAAACCCGAGCCTGCAGACTATACAGGACACACATAAACCCGAGCCTGCAGACTATACTGGACACACATAAACCCGAGCCTGCAGACTATACTGGACACACATAAACCCGAGCGTATCCCAGAGAAAAGAAACCCAAGGAAATCATTTAAACTGGGCGAGTGGGGCGACAGGAAAATCAGGTTAAAAAGATGGAGCCGACGGCTCGATGACGTCCAGGAATCTCTAGATCAGACATGACGCAAAATCTCCCTTTAAAAGACGATTCACTGGACGCAGAGTTTTATTATTATTATAGGCTCGGTCCCTCCAGATCCGCGTCCGTGCGTCCTCGTGGAGTGTGAGCGACTCGAGCCCCCCCCCCCTCTCACAGGGTGTAGGCGTTGTTCATCAGGCACTCCTTGTCGTCAATGGGGTTCCACATGGCCCGGAAGTCAGATGCCCGGTGGCTTTTCTTTGCCATCTTCACGAAGAACAGGATCATGACGCCCAGCAAGAGGGCGGCCAGGAGAGCCAGCAGGATCGGCAATGCCAGGGCTGTGGGGGGAGACGAGAGGTTAACGTCTGACAGAAAGACCATGGACAAACATTCACGCGCCCAGAGACGCTTTAAACGGGTTCGCTGCGGCTGAGGGTTACAGTCCGGCCCGAGATAAAAGGTGAGGAACATTCACGCGGCCAGAGACGAGGTGTACATGGACACTGCATCAGCAGTGAGAACCGCGAGACTCGCATTAAAACACAGACTTTCAGGTGAAAAGGGGAACTTTGCAAAGAAAACGCCAAAAAACATCAGAAAAGCAGAACCCGACACGTTCCTCAACCACAGGATACAACGTGACCCATCCTGCACGAGGACGGAAAACTGGGTTACGCTGTGTGCGGGGAATGGACGCTACAGGATCCACTGGATCAAAACCAACAGGATCTAACCAAGCCAGCAGATTATGTGAAGCCCGACTAGAGGGGGAGA
>RXON01001833.1:0-42953 GCA_009667805.1 Leptobrachium leishanense | reverse complement strand
TTTTTTTTTTTTAAAAAAAAATCCTTGTTTCTTGTCCCCCAGGGTACTACCCGGACCCCCATACACCTTTTATGGCAAATATCTTGCATATATGCCCTCTTGGAGGGCACTCTAAAAAATCGAACGTTTGGTTCCCATTGACTTTTGAAATTGTTCTAGTTTGAATGTGAACCGAACACGGGGGTGTTCGGCTCATCCCTAGTTGCCAACCACCAACATAATAATAAAAAAGATTATAGGTCACATCTTGGGTTCCACAAGGGCATTGTAAAAGAAAAACAACATCCTTGCTGAGGTAAGTCATCTAATTCTTTATGGAAAAGTTTCCTTTGATTTTGTACATTAAAAAGATGCAGGGCCCAATTCCACAGTTGTCGGTAAGAGGGAGAGGGTAAGTACAATCCGATATTACTTTCTGTCTCCATTTTACCACACCGATCGGTGAATTATTAGTGCCTGGCCCTAGAAGGAAGCAGAGGTGCAGACGGATACCTGCAATGGTACTGTGCGCCAATGCTGGTATCAGGTGCTGGAGTCCATAAGACTCCATGGAGTCCAGCACCACCCAGCCGCGAGATCTCCATGAGCTCACACTAGTGGGATCGCAGGGGAGATGTGAATGTATCTTGGAGGGAGACTGGGAAGTATTTATTCAGTTCATGGACAGAAGTGTATCACACCACCCTCTCTACCATGGGATGAGCGTTATGGGATTTATTAAGGGTGATGATACAAAAAATTGCTTAACACCAAGTTTTAGGAGTTGGTATTACATTGAGAAATACTGGCTCCAAGATTGAAGAACGAGCTGCGCTGGAACGGTGTTCTTCTAATCCCGGATGCAAATTAACACCTTTACAAACTACAAAGCGACTTCAATGTACTGTAGAGACACACTTTGGTCAAGCTCTATGCAGTTTCCAGCAAGAGTGGAATAGTGATTCCCAACGTTATGTAGAACGTGTTCAGGAGTCATCTCAACATCAACTGTGGAATAGGGTTCATGGTTTTTCGGTTTTGGTGTATGCACGCTTTGTACCCTCCATATTTGGAGAAACCAGGATCTCTTTCGATTTAAAAAACAATGCGACACAAAATGCCTTTATTTGGGGTAACAGAGAGGGGCAAGTATATGTTTAACCCTTTTCCTATGAAAGACGTGGGAGTAATCATCAAACGATTGCATTTTCGACAGATGATTTCCCCACAAATTGCCCTGTATAAATATCGTTCCATCGATACCCTATCGATCGGTGCCTTCTCCCTCTCCGGAATGGCCTCTCGATCTTTTAGAATTAAAAAAAACAACCAAACGTGTATACAAGTGCTTTGTGAATCAATTGTAGCAGCCAAATTATTAACATCTTTTGGTGCTGCCTTGGTGCAGAGTTGCCCAGTAACCCAAAAAGCACAGATATTACCAGCAAAACAAAGATAAATATTACACCAGAACACTACTTCAATGAGTTTGTCAACTAGTCCATAGGTATATACACATTACAGTCTGTATATCCACTTTTGATGAGTGTCTTCATGTAATTTACTGCCTCTTTTATGGCTGAGACAGTAATAGGGAACTGCTAATGGCAAACTGTGTTACATAATGTTATGCATTTGCAGCTTCCCATCTAGTGAGTGAGCTACTATGGTAGAGGCTTGACTCGTAATACTTGGGAGTCACTAATGGATACTGGCAACGGCTTTGTGTGTTGCTGATAATATACTCTCTTGGAGTCCACATGATTACATAGAGACTTGGCCAAGCGTTTATCCCCTTCTATTTGCAACAAGAGGAGGTGGGTGGCTCCATCCTTTGCACAATGGTGCCAGAGAGGAGTCAAACACACTTAACACCAGTTTCTTGCAGCTGGTAATTTGACAAAGTCCTATGAATTAGATGAATTGTGTTTCTAGAAGTGCCTGCAGGTTCCTGGTACTTGACCTCAGTAAACCTTTTTAGAGTTAGAGCGAGAAATTGAACTCCCTGACTTTCTGATTGACAAGACTTCTGGATGTAGATAAAAGCCAGTTTTATAACCTGGGACTGACGGGTCAGGGTCTTTGCACTATCACACACTCTAGTAAGCTGAAGCTGTTACGGTGCCTAGAGCATCCCTTTTAGCAAAACTAATCCTGTTGGAATAAGAAAAAACAAATAAAATGTAGCAAAAACATTTTCCTCACTGCTTTACATTAACCAACTGGCGAATGAGGCAATATTAAAAACAAACATAGGAACAGAAACAAGAGGTGTAGAGGGCCCTGCTCAGAGGAGGATGCAAGCTAGAAGAATTGGGGTGGAGGAAGACTCACAGGGTTATTCAGAGAGTGGTGAAAAGCAGGAGAATGACTGGAGAATGGAAAATTCTAGGGCAAAATAGCCAAACCAGCAAAATTCTCCCATTTATCTCACTTTGGAGAATTCTAGGTCAAAATAGCCAATTTGGAAAGTGAGATAAAGGGGAGAATTTTTCTGGTTTGGCTATTTTGCCCTAGAATTTTCCATTCTCCAGTCATTCTCCTTTTCACCACTCTCTGAATAACCCTGTAAGCAAATTATTGGTTGTCAGGATCACTAGTGTTTCAGAAATGGTGAGGACATGGAAGGGACATCAATCATGATGTGGGGGTTAGCGAGGAGAGGGATAGGTCAGCATCAGTAATGTGGTATGCTAATCTAAAGAGGTCAGAGTGAAAAGTAACACCAAGACAATGAGATGGGTGGAGTAGAGGTAACATCGCTGCTCTGTAACAGTGGAGACCCAGGTTTGAATCCCGGCCAGAGCACCTCTCGGTACATACTTGCCTACCAGACAATATCGGCTGTGAAGTAGCAATATTATCCCAGTTGCCAGTAGTTGGTAGTAGTTGCCAGTAGGAGTGCACATCTTCACTGGTCTCACAATTTGATTAAGATTATTCTGTCTGCGATTTGATTCAGCGATGCATCATTACTGCCCATGATTTTGCTGTGGAGCTCTGTGATACGCTCACACACCACTGAGTTTTATTGGTGTGGACCTCTGATACAGTAATGTGGTGTGTATTTATGTATAATATATAAATCATATTCAGCTGTGGAAATAACGTTGGTTATTGGTTGTGTTCTTACAACTGTATGAATAAAGTTTAAAAGACGGAAAAAATGGAGTATGGGGGGGGGGGGGATCCAAGGATTGTCAGTAAGAAATGCCTGCCGGCTTCTGCTCTCCTGTTTGATAAACCCAGGCATAGCATTTCCGATTGAAGCTCAAAATGTTATGCTGAGGTTTTCATGCAGAGAGTCACGTCATACATCATGCTAGCTGGATTAGCTTTCCATTGTTTACTTTGACGGATAACATTAAGAAGCAATGGATGGTGGAACCAGAAATCATACATTACTTTCAATTTGATTTACCGCTTTGAAATTAAATTATTTGCACAGATTCTTATCACAAATGTATTTATTTTAAGATCCGCTTATTGATGCTAGATCTCAGAAACAAACAAAAAAATCCATATAATTTGAGTCCATAAGAGCTACGGTGCAATTGAGTACATGGCAGGTAATTAGGACATGAAATTCCATTCTGCAGAGGGGTGTCCATCCAGCTTCATTAAATCCTACTCTAAAAGCTTAGAGTGTTTGATTCGTGTAATAATCCATTCTGGTTTCACTCCCTGGGTGAACTCCCTGCGGAACCTGGAGAGACAGATCACAGAATAAAATAAAACGCTTCCTTTTACATTTCTAGAATCACACCCTGTATAAACCTGATGCGACCATTCCAACGGTTGATTAAAGTCTGTCTCACAATTATAAAGAAAAAAAAAATACAACTGCTCTTAAAACAGGGCTGTCAAAATCAAGGACCCCAGATACGAATGCCTACAATTCCCAGAATTCCTTCAATGCAATAGATGGCCAGAGGATCAAATGAGTTATTGTTCAGAAACATCATGGGGGCTGGAGTTTGCAACCTTGTCTTAGTTTAGAGGATAATTTTTACCCATAGTCCCCTTGGTATCTTCAATTTCATGATACACATGCTAGAGAGGATGCCTTTAATTTTTTTTGTGTATTTAGGTTATAAATGTATACATTTTTGTAACGTTTCTAGACACGATTCAAAGTTGACATCCAATTTCCCGGTGTGCAGTTATGCCGGCTAGTGATTATTTCATGCAGGCCATGTTGGTCTTTATTTCCACGATTTTCTAAGTTAAGAATGTGTTGCGTTTGAGTCTCTCACTGAATATATTATACCTGTAAGCATGCAGAGAATTATATAATTGCATGGTTATGGTTTTGGTTTTCTCATCCCCTCCACTCCTTAAATTCCTTTATATTCATTAGGCTGGCCGTTCACTGGGTCTGTAGTCCGATTACGGACAACTTTTTTCAAATATCCTGAACGACCTGGGTTGTCCACAGGCAGCTAATATGGACGACCCAGATCGACCGATGGGAAGACCGCCAAACTGAAGGGAAAAAAATAAATAAATCCCTGCAGCCAAACAACATGCAGAGGTGTCCAGTGCTGTCCTTGTGATGAAAGGGCTTTAATAAGCACCAGGGACAGCAACCAGTGTCTCCTCCAGGTCTCTGACAGCGTTTGCAGATGGGGTTTTTTCTCTCTTTTTTTTTTTTTTTTTAGTTTGGCGGGAAAGAAAACGGCTATAAAAAAAAAAAAAATCAAAAAAAAAAAAAAATCAATAATAATAAATCAGGAATCAAAAATATATAAAATCCATAAATAAAAAGGCTTTTTGCTGCAGATGAAAAGAATAAACTGTTGAATAAAAACTAAAACATTTTTTTACATTTAATCCTTTGGAATTCGCCTGCCGAACGGAATCACTTCTCTCCTGGAAAATTTCCCTGCTGCGGGAATGGCAATTTAATTATGCAATTCAATATTTTTTCTCCATGTAACTTGTACCAGATCGTCCAGCTTCGTCCGACATATCCCATTCAAATGGGAATCATCGCTAGTCTGAAGTCGTCCGATGGAAGTTGGAGGCAGTGGACGAGGGCTGAATCTCCTGCATGTTGTGGGATTTGTCGGACAATCGATCAAATACGGACCCAGTGGATGGCCAGCCTTAAGTAGATGCGGTCAGTTTGTGTAGACATTTTGATACACTCACTCGTAGTTTGCAGTGATCAGACGTTTGCCATCCTTCACTTTTTTATCTCCCAATACTACTTGGAATAGTTTAGTTCCCTCCGGTTGCTCATCATCATCTGGAATATCTGCATATGTCAGGTACCAAAACTGCATGAGGATGTTGACAAACCTCCTATCTGGAGAAAGAGAGACAGGTTTTTACAAATTCAATGTCCATGTGGTTTCTTGGTTACATGGTTATATGGAGAGTAGGCTAAAAACAGTGTTTGTGCATATATGTTTGTTTGGGTAATAAAAGGGAAGACTCCTTATCCTTCCTGGTAAAATACTTTATAAATGAATAAATAAATCAGGAGCCATTATGACCATTTAACACGCTTGATCATGGCTGGGCAATTATGGCCCTCCAGATGTTTTGAAACTACATTTCCCGTGATGCTCGGCTGCTCATTAGGTTTGTAGAGCCTCAAGGGAAATGTAGTTTCAAAACATCTGAAGGGCCGTAATTGCCCACCCCTGTGCTTGATAATTTAAATGGTCATGGAGTGCCGAGTGTCCCCCTCCGCTCATTTTGGCTGTCCCAATAGGCTGTGACAGCCTTCCAAAGCAGAGCGCTTCTGTGGTTCCATCCAGCACTTCACTCTATGTGCAGTGCTGGTTGGTCAATAACTCGCATAGAATCTGAGTCCCAACACCCTGGAATAATGGGGAGATTTAACTGTAGCTTAAAAATGGTGGTGGTGTTAGAAGTCGTTAATAATAAATCAAGCTCTCCAGTGATTTCCCCTTGACCGATTTTAAGGCTAGAGCATATGTTGAATTATTAACCCCTTGTGACCACCACCCCCAAGTCTATCCCCTCTTTTTAAAATGTTTTAAATACTAAACTTTATTGTAGAGTGTTGTTTGGTTACCACTGTGGTATATACTGTGCTGTTTTCCCGATTTGCTCTGTTTCCACCCAACCCCCAGGAACTAGCTTAAACCACATTGCCCTGATCCTTCCTCGGGCTTTGCGTCACCAGGGTGTGCAGTTGGGAGGCTCTTCAGTATGGAAAAGCTGGGGTGTGTTTTACCATTGCGTTCTGTACATTCCCCCTGTCTGTGTTTGTAATGGTAAAACTCTAAAAGTCATTCCCAGTTTTGTTTTCACCATGCAAGGAGCTCCACTTAATGACTGGGTGGGTTTGGGCCTTCAGAATTCTGACAGGGAGGGGAGCATTCTGCACGTGGGTATGGAACCCCATGTTACAATTCCTACTCAAAGTTTCACTGTCAACCACTTCCATGTGGCTTACAGTTGTGTTCAAAATTATTCAACCCCAATGCTGTAAAGGGTTTTAGGGAATTTAGTGTACATTTGTAATTGTATTCAGAATGAAATCCTACAAGGACTTTTTAAAGAACCATATGCAACTAAAATGACATCAATTGGTTTTGTAATACAGTAGTAAATGTTTCTTTTGTGAATTCTTCATTGACACAATTATTCAACCCCTTAAAGACTACCACTCTGAAGAACAGAGGTTCATTCAAGTGTTTTCAATCAGGTATTGAAAACACCTGTGGATGTCACGGAGTAGCAATAAAGCATAATAAGCACCAATTAGGCAGCTTTAAAATGACTGATACTCAGCTCCTTCTAGACATTTACTGGTGTGGTTACAAACATGGTGAAGTCAAGAGAATGGTCCAGGAAGACAAGAGAAGAGGTGATTACTCTTCACAGGAAGGGCAATGGCTATAAGAAGATTGCAAAGATGTTAAACATACCTAGAGAGACCATAGGAAGCATCATTCGCAAATTCAACGCAAAGGGCACTGTTGAAACGCTACCTGGTCGTGGCAGAAAGAAGATGCTGACTTCGACTGCTGTGCGCTACCTGAAGCGTAGAGTGGAGAAAAGTCCCCGTGTGACTGCTGAGGAACTGAGAAAAGATTTGTCAGATGTGGGTACTGAAGTTTCAGCTCAGACAATACGGCGCACACTGCGTAATGAAAGCCTCCATGCCAGAACTCCCAGGCGGTGCCCCTTGCTGTCTCCAAAGAATAAGAAGAGTCGACTGCAGTATGCCAAAAGTCATGTGGACAAACCACAGAAGTTTTGGGATAGTGTTCTGTGGACTGATGAAACAAAATTAGAACTGTTTGGGCCCATGGATCAATGCTATGTTTGGAGGAGGAAGAACAAGGCCTATGAAGAAAAGAACACCTTGCCTACTGTGAAGCATGGCGGGGGGTCAATCATGCTTTGGGGCTGTTTTGCTTCTGCAGGTACAGGGAAGCTTCAGCGTGTGCAAGGTACCATGAATTCTCTTCAGTACCAGGAGATATTGGATGACAATGTGATGCAGTCCGTCACAAACCTGAGGCTTGGGAGACGTTGGACCTTTCAACAGGACAATGATCCCAAGCATACCTCCAAGTCCACTAGAGCATGGTTGCAGATTAAAGGCTGGAACATTTTGGAGTGGCCATCGCAGTCACCTGACTTAAATCCGATTGAGAACCTCTGGTGGGACTTAAAGAAAGCAGTTGCAGTGCGCAAGCCTAAGAATGTGACTGAACTGGAGGCTTTTGCCCATGACGAATGGGCGAAGATACCCGTAGATCGCTACAAGACACTTGTGTCAAGCTATGCTTCACGTTTAAAAGCTGTTATAACTGTAAAAGGATGTTGTACTAAGTACTAAGATTGAATGTCACTTGGGGGTTGAATAAAACTGATAATGATGTGAGCACAGAAAAGACATTTGTGGTTATTTCATTATAAATGTTATGTTATATTTGTCTGACCTACACGTGCCTCTTTGATTTAATTGTAAGCAAGATGACTGAATGATCAAAATCAATGTCAAACTGGCCAAAACACTCAATTTCAGTGGGGGTTGAATAATTTTGAATACAACTGTACTCTTTAAGACCAATATAAAAAAACTTGGGATATGTTCTGAAACAAAAAAAACATAGGGCTATATTACAAAGCTGGTGCCAACTTAACCAGAGCTGTTGTAAACTTACCAGAGCCATTATAGTCTATGGAGTTAAGTTTACAACAGTTCTGGTTAAGTTAGCAGCAACTATGTAATATGGCCCTCCGTGTGCAATACACTTGGCCATTCACATAAGAACCACGATTAGTACGACCATCATCCTATAGTGGTTCACTAGACGTTCTGAATTCGGATGGTAGCTTAATCCTTCTCCTATGGTTCGGGCGGACACCAACAATTTATACAAATTCCATTGAGGGAGTTAATAAATACTTCTCTATTCGTTTACATTTGATGATCTGCACCATTATTTGTCTCATGTCGCTCATTACATGGTGCTGAGGCCTTCTAGAAACATAGCAGAATGCCTCCAGCCACTGTGAACCGACTAGAGGATGATGGGCGTACCAATCATGGTGCTAATGTGAGTGGCCAATTGTATTGCACACTTAGTGTTCTTTGTGGGATATTATCCTATGTTTTTTTGTTTATTCTTAAGACCAATGCAATATCTACTATCCCCTTTTGGGATATTGCAACAAAAGGAAAACCTGGGAAGCAGTGGAGGCTCGTCCACAGGGGCAGCGCCCTACCATATTTTTCGGAAGTAAAAAAAAATTCTGTTGTTTGTGTCTATTAACACGTGCCTGATTGAAAAAATGGATTATGTCGCTTTAAGCAGTGCAATTGACTTCTTAACTGTTGCTAGGTAGAGTAAAAGAAACCACCATCGCTAGGAAGTACAGGTGCTCTTTAACAAACAAGTAAAAATACATTCAAATACAGATGTGCTCCACCTTAGCACGCCGAAAGCTTTGAAACTACATCTCCCATGATACTCTACCACTCATTGGGTTGACACAAACTTATTGGAAATGTATTTATAGAACATCTGAAGGGCCAAGGTTGAGTGTAGGGATGCACCGATACCACTTTTTTAAGACCGAGTACGAGTACCGATACTTTTATTTAATGTCATGTGACGCTTTCCAATAGGAACAGACCTCATAAAAATTTATATGAGATTTGCCCCCAGCTCACATGGATTTGCCCCCAGCTCTGATGGATTTGCCCCCAGCTCACATGGATTTGCCCCCAGCTCACATGGATATGCCCCCAGCTCACATGGATATGCCCCCAGCTCACATGGATATGCCCCCAGCTCACATGGATATGCCCCCAGCTCACATGGATATGCCCCCAGCTCTGATGGATTTGCCCCCAGCACTCATGGATATGTCCCCCAGGTCTCATGGATTTGCCCCCAGGTCTCATGGATTTGCCCCCAGGTCTCATGGATTTGCCCCCAGGTCTCATGGATTTGCCCCCAGCACTCATGGATTTGCCCCCAGCACTCATGGATATGTCCCCCAGGTCTCATGGATTTGCCCCCAGGTCTCATGGATTTGCCCCCAGGTCTCATGGATTTGCCCCCAGCACTCATGGATTTGCCCCCAGCTCTAACGCTGGGGAAGCTGGCCGTGTGCATGTAAAGCACGCGGCCAGCGTTCCCCTCCGGCGCGCCGCGATACTCACCCATCTTGAAGGTCCGGTCGCTGGGCAGTGATGCGATCACGTGGCCGCCGGGCGCATCTGTGACGCTGCTTCCAGCCGAGAGGCAACGTCACAGGAGCGCCCAGTGGCCGTGGGAACGCATCACTGCCCAGCGACCGGACCTTCAGGATGGGTGAGTATCGCGGCGCGCCGGAGGGGAACGCTGGCCACGTGCTTTTCGTGCACGCGGCCAGCTTCCCCAGCCCCGCGGATACCGGCAAGCCGGCCCAGCGCCGGCTTCCGGTATCGGCGGGATGTATCGGGCCGTTTGCACGAGTAACAAGTACTCGTGCAAACGGCAATATCGGCCCCGATACCGATACTAGTATCGGTATCGGTGCATCCCTAGTTGAGTGATACCTGTTAAATAAATAAATGGAAACAAAAATCTATTAGGGCTTGGGGTGCCTGGACTTGGCATTACTGGTGGGAGGTGTGGGACTGTGTGTTCTGGGAAGTCTGACACATCATTTTGTTCCCTAGCCCTCTCCTATATAAGGGTACAGGGTGTTTGTGTTACGTGAGTATTGTTATTGTCTATGTTTATATGTTAGTGTTATTATTTCTAATATCATTACTGTGTGTGTCCCTGCAGCCCTTTCCACCCCCCTATAGAACATGTTTTAGGTCTGTGAAAGGTTTGAGTGGCCTTTGTTTGCCAAACATTACCATTCCATTGGACTATTGTCCGCTTGTACAATCTTCTATCAGTTATTTAACGTATTCAGACAGCCTGCTACTCAGGTGGTGATTACATTAGTTACAAGCATTTATAAAACGCCAACAGATTCCTTCGCGCTGTACAATGGGAGAGACAGAAAAACGAATTATATATATATATATATACATATACATACACACACACACAACAGTAGGAGGGAGGGACCCTGCTCAAAAGCTTACAATCTAATTATATGGACTTCCGGAGTCCCTGAGCTGAAGAGGAGGAGTTGCACACAGCGAGGGAGAAAAGGGGGGAGTAAAAATGGGCAAAATAAATAATAATAATAATTGGGCAGTGGCTGGCAGCAGTCTTTGCCCAATTATTTAATGGCAAAAAAGAGACACTCTAGTTTTCAGTAGCGTCTTCCTTTAAGTCAGTGTTTCCCAAACCTGTCCTCGGGACCCTCAACCAGGCCAGATTTTACAAATCACCTTGGGGAAATGCAGACTGAATCCTGCAATCACTGAGCAGCAAATTGTATCACCTGTGCTTCACATATCTGGCAAACCTGGCAGGGCGGGGGGTCCTGAGGACAGGTTTGGGAAACACTGCTTTAAGTGGAATAGGATTCTGTGCATCTCCACGGATCACCAACCCACAAATCTTGCCCAAAATCAAGACAAACTAAAACAAAAGAGAAGCTGGTCACTGCGTTACAGTAAAATTTCATGGACTGAAACCCATACGTACTATTATCATAATAAATAGCAACATCCCCAGTGGTTGAAAACATGAGGTCTTCCGAACGAGCTGCCAGAGCATTCCTGTGATTATCGGACAGCGAATTGCATTTTTCTTGTACATCCTGGATAACCTGAGGACCAGAAACAATGCATTAATAAAGTACAAGTAAACTGCTTTTAATTTAACGAATACAGCATACTGGAGGATGCAAAGAATATGGAACACCTATAGTAATGCGGCCGTTCAAGCAGTCTAAGTAACAGTAATTACATATAAGCAGAAGTGACCATACGTGTATAAACCATGACTATAGCTACAAAAAAGGGCAAAAAGCAGCCAAATCATAAAGTGGGTCAGAACATACCAACTCCCAATAGCCAAGGCAAAGGTTCCTAAGGTTTCGGCGAACATTCACCTTTCTCCAGGGAAACGTTGGGAACCTTGTCTTGGATATTGGGAGTTGGTTTGATCTGACCCACGTTTGGCTGCAGCGCTCCAGAGCTGGGCTTCCAAGTTGCAGCACCCGTTATGATCGCCAATAATTCAGACTTACTAAACTCTGGAAGACTCTGAAAAGCTCAGTTTTTGGAGTCTTCCAGATCTTAGATTTCTGTATAAAGGGGTGCCCAGCCTATATATAGCTATTTGGGTGTAAGTCCATCATTCCTTACCTCGTTGGCTACTAAGTCTGTTAGCGCCTCAAACTTCCGCTCAGATAAAAGCCTGGAAACAAGAAGGAAAGCCTGGAAGAAATGGAAAACATACGTTAGATGATCATGTATTCAGATCAAAACACATTATAAATATTAAATCAAGATAAAGGAAGCACTAGTTCTAAAACACAAAAGATATTAAATTTTAAAAATGTATTTTTGGAAAAAGGAATCGAATTAGTCAAACATGGAACCAGCTACGCCATTACAAGATACAGCAGAGCAAAAGAAGCTTGGATTAACTAGCATAAATATAGCAAATCGAAATGTACACCGGCCTTTTCCCAGGCCTGTCCTTTTTCTAAAGAACAGGGAAAGGCAAGTAGGCCAGAACCTCAGGGTATGTTTCCAAGAGAACGGATGAATATAATAAGCAAACAGAAGAGGACCTCATTGCCTGAACACTGGGAACAGAAGAGGGACAGAAGAAGCTGCAGGGTAGATGGGTAAATTATCATTAGGCATGTCCCAATCCTTAGGATCAAGACCCAATTACGCCATTTTTTGGGGAACAGGTATCGGCTTTTTCAAGCCAATCCGAGGCATGCCGAGCGGTGAGACTCCAACCTGCAGCTTCAGCGTTCACCGAGGAGTCTTCCCTGCCAGACTCTCTGCCCAGAGCGTCTACAGCCCATGCATTCTTTAGCTGCTGAGCTGCCCGCGGATTGGCAGCCTAAGGCCGGAGGCACACTAGGCGTTTTCTTTAACACACTAGCGTGCGTTAAAGAAAACGTTAATGCACCGACCTTCCTCGACACTCACCTGCCCCCTCCACAAGGCTGCAAAGCGCGATCCTCCTATGGAGGATCGCGCTTTGCAGCCCCGTCGACGCGCATCGACAGTGATGATCGCTAGGTGCACGCATGCTACGCGCGCACTAAGTGCGCGCAAGCATGTGTCTGACTCCGTCTGCAGCATCAGAACACTGCGACAGACGCCGGTAACGCACAAGAAGACGCCTAGTGTGCCTCTGGCCTTAAAGGGGTTATCAAAACATCCCTAATCAACACATCCTTGATCGCAGTCATCCACGTCACTGGCCCTCGTCAAGCCCATACACTACTTCAAGAGACACTGTAAATGACAGGTGTTGGGAAATTTGGATTTTTCTTCTGTAAAACACTGCCGCTTGTTGCCAGTGATTTTCATCAGTGTTTCCAGAAGCTTTTAGATTAACCCCCCGAAATTGTTGGGTGGGGGGGGGGGCTTTCAAGGACTAGAAGGGGACGGGACGCATAGGGGAATGTGATTATGGTGGGCATTGTAAGTCATGTTTGGGAAGTAGAAGGGACGCTCGATGCATAATCGCATTTTGGGACCTATTCTAAGTGAGCCAATAAAAGGACACACTACACGTCCTGACCGTTTTACCTTTTTAAAGTGGTCAGGTTGTGTGAAGTGCTACTGCATAGTTTGGCAGGAAATGCAGTGTGAAGCAGAGGAGTTTCCTTGGCCCACACGTGTGTGACTAGGCAGCCAGGAGTTTGACTTTTTCCCAGCTGCCGGTCATAAGCAAGAGTCCTGAGAGTGGCAGCCGATGGTTGGTTCCGTGCATGCAGCTCCAATTCTTCGTTCTGCACATGCACTACAGATCTCAGAATGTACACATGTTCCGATCAATATGCACATTGTGTACCCTATGCTATGCAAATTGCATAAAGAAGTTGCAGGGAATTCCAGATTTTTGAAGCCCTAAGCTGATGGGGATGAGCAGCGCTTGCCAAGGGAGAAAAAGTGAGTATTTATAGCTAGATTAAGGAAAAAATTATTTTGGGTCGATGCTGTCAGCAACATCTGGCCAGTTATTAAAGGGTAAAGATGAGTGGGGGTGGTATTGGGGTATTTTTTATTAGAGTGCCCCCTTTAAGTTTAACAGTCCCACTTCTTAAACAGAGACTATTCTAACCAAGCCACAAACCGGGTGGTAGTGGTGCGGCTGAATGACAATTCGCCTATAAGACGCAGGGAGAAAAAAAAAAATTCTATAAAAAAAAAAAAAAAAAAAAAAGTACCCCAATTAGGCAGTGGTCAGCCGGTCTAAATTCAGCAGTGTCTCAATTGAATGCACCCTGCCCGAAATGTAGCATCGCTTTCCATAGCTAGGGTTAGAAATTAGGGTTACCATTTGGTCTATTTTTAGGGTTAAAACTGAACTCTGACACCAACATTCTGCTCCATTATTAGGCAACAGATTCAGAATCTGCCCCTTCGACACATGAGCAGTGAGGGTCAAAAGCAGAATCTGGTGGGGCTAAAAATTGAGAATGTTAGGGTTAATCCTAACCCTAAAACAAGCACAAGTGGAAAGCCAACTCTATCCCTAATGTGATGGCGAACCTTGGGATCCCAGAGGTTTTGAAACTACATGTCCCATGATGTTCTGATAGCCTTAAGCTGAGCATCAAAGGACATGTATTTCCAAGGTTCGCCACCACTGTCCTCAAGGAAGGGTGGGCATTGAGGAGTCTGCCCCTGGGGCAGCAGAGTGGGGTATATCCTGGCCTGCTCATTGATTCAGTATTTTGTACGAGGCTGAAGTTAGCTTCTTATTCGGCCAGTTACTTATTCGTGGAAGTTGGTTTCTGATTCGGTTGACTTCTAACCTGTTTTTAAACGGTTAACTGCCATTGTGCCAATGATTTTAACATGGATTCATTCAGTGGATGCCCTCTAGCAAACAATGTCAAATGTAGCCTGGCCCAACTGCAATTTGGGCAGAAAAATCAGTGCCAACTGTGCCATGGGTGCTGATTTTTAGTATTTTGAATAAGTAACTGATGTTTTTAAATGGTTAAATGCCGTTGTGCCACTGATTTCACCATGTATTTATATAGAGTTGGATGCCCTCTATTAAAAACAGTTGTCATTAGGTTGGCCCAAAGGTCGGTTTGGCACAGAAACAGTGACAACCGTGCCAGGTCAACAAATGTCATTATTTTGAATAAGTAAAGATTAAATGCTGTCGGGCCACTGATTTCAACATGAATTTATATAGAATTGGATTCCTTCTATTTAAAACAGTTGTCGTTAGGCTGGCACAATGGTCGGTTTGGCACAGAAATAGTGCCAACCCTGCCATTGGCACCAATTCTCATAAATTTGAACAAGTAACTGATGTTTTCAAAGGGATAAATGCCGTTGGGCCACTGATTTCAACATAGATTTATATAGAGTTGGATGCCCTCCGTTAAAAACAGTTGTCTTTCGCCTGGCCCAATAGTCAGTTTGGCACAGAAACCGAGATCCTTTTTGGCAACAAGGCTGAGGCTCGAAACTGCACATCAAACATGAGTTGAGAAGACATTGAACCCCCTTGGAGCAAATCACAAGCAGTTCTCCTATATATGCGTCCCCTCCACCCCCACCTCTCCAAAGAGAGAAGCTCCCGCAAAAAAAACCCACCCCTTCCCGACCCCCCATGAGGAAAGAAAACCCTAAATCAGGCTGAGTCCTTAGCACCTCCGTACAGAGAATGGGAGCAAAAACACCCCCACCCTCAGTATAGCAATACAGAACAGTAACCCCACATTCTAGCATAAAGAATACATTCCCCCTCCCATCCCAAGTGTGGGGTGACCTTATGGGAGTGCTCTTATACTAAACCCCCCTGCCATTGCGTCCATCTCAACACGTAAACCACTATTGACAGTCCGAACTATACAATGTGTCACGGATCCCCCCTAGAACTACGATGCTGGTTCCTGTATACAGAACCCTATCTACCCCTCCGATCCTTGAATGGTTGGTAAAGCTTACCATCTGCAGGGTACAACAGCCAGCAAGGGTTAACAGGCCCCAGAGAATAACAACACAGCAGTCCCTGCCAACTAGACATGTGTGATTCGTTTCGTAACGAATCGAAATTCGTACGAATTTCCTAAAATTTGTAAATTCGGAAGCATCCGAAATCCGAATTGCTTTGCTTCCGAATGGAATTTCGTATTTCAGATCCATTGACGAATTTCGGATCTGAATTTCGTTACAACGTACGAATAGAACATTGTTCGTTCGAGCGTTGTGGGAACCCCTCATAATGAGCACAGCGGGTGTACAGACCCAGGAAGTCAGCACAGCACAGGGATGTTGGGAACCCCTCATAATGAGCACAGCAGAGCCCCGTTCAATACCTCAGCAGCTGCTGAATTGCTGCAGCGCAGCAATTCAGTTTGCTGCAGCAGTGTCATTGAACACTTTGGATGCAAATTTCGAAGTAAAATGGCCAACGATTTCTTAGTGAAAGATTCAGATTGTTTTTCGTATGACTCGGACAACAGTTGAGGTATATATGATAAAGAAAAGCAGTCAGCACAATTCCGTTTTTTATGCACACACCACAAATGATAGTTTTTATTGAATATACGTTATGTTTACTTCTGAAACAAAATATAATTGAGCTGTAATATATGTCAATGTGCATGGGGTAAATAATAAATAAATATTTTGTGCTTTGGTAAACAAAAAACCTCAAAATTAACATTGCTGTCCTGAATTGTTACTTGCTTCATGGCGGCAGCCATCTTTACTACGTCACACTCAGCTACTCGCAGCATCTCCTCGGGTCGCTGCAAGTGCTAAGTTAGCAGTGCTGAGCGGCAGAACGCCGTTCAATGGCAAGTTGCTAACTTAGCACTTGCAGCGGCTGAGGTATTGAATGCGCCTCTGGTGTACAGACCCAGGAAGTCAGCACAGCACAGGGATGGTGGGAACCCCTCATAATGAGCACAGCAGGTGTACAGCGTGCAACCACACACAGTCACAATGCAGAAGAAAACCTCCGAAATTCGTTAACTGAATTTTATACTCTCTAATGCAACTGCAGTCACACAGCAGAAGAAAACATCTGGTTGGTCATCCACCAGTCACGTTTCTGTTACGAAATTCAGAACCTAAATTCGTTAACGCAATTTCGGATTTCGGATTTTAAAAAAAAAAAAAAAATTAAATTATGTTGTTCAACGTCAGAGTATAAACTAATATATGTAAGATTAGTTTACGTTTCACCGAAATTCTTCAATGGAATTTCGTATATATAAAAAAAAAAAAAAAAAAAAAACACCATTGACTGCCATATTAAGAAATGTATTTTTGCTTTTTAAATTCATCATAACGAATGGTCGTGATTGTTACGAAAAGTGAACGAATCTAACGAAAATTGAGTTTCAGACACGAATTACGAAAAACGAAATAACGGCTAATACAAAACTAAACGAAACTAATTTATTGATGGCGCACAAGCCTACTGCCAACACAGGCCTTGGTACCAAGAATTGTTCGCAGAATAGGATGGTAAAGAATAGTAGAGTCAGTACACAAAGGGTGCTTCTCATAAATAGCCGAGTCAGTACACAAAGGGTGCTTCTCATAAATAGCTGGGTCAGCACACATGTAGGTTCTCAGAAATAACTAAAGCAATATGAATGAATATCACCAAAGCGCTGGGGAAGTAACTCCATGTCAGGGCAGATTGGCATTAAACTTGGCGGCTACGCGTCATCACACTGCGCCCCGCCTCCTGGCCACCCATGTGACCACCGCAAGCCAGCATATCAATCGGCACCCAGCCAGCGAAAAGCGAGCACGACGCTGCCGGGTACCACCTCGGACGCCAGACGCGGCATGGGCACCCCCAGGACCGCTGGACGTGACACGATGTCCATGTGGATTAAAAAGAAAAAACTGTAAACCCTGTCCCAAGCGAGGCAGACATCCATAGACCCAAAATCTTACAGCAGTACATAACAGTATCCCCAAAGACAGAAAAGTAATACAACCCCCCCATCCCATGTCGTCCATACTGAAACCGCTATTTATAGTGCGATCCATGCAATAGTCATGTGAATAATACAAAAAGCGTCCACTCCCATAAAGGCTCATCGTCACCGTGCGCCCGTCACCCCCGCCACTCTGGCATCAAATGTGACGATCACGGAGTACCGCGGCTGGGTACACGGCGTCAGGGCCCAATAGAAGCACATACAAGTACTGGGCAGAGTGTGTCTTATAGCTGCAGTTTTTGACCCAAGAACGAGGCAAGACACGTTTTAGACTGAATTGCAAACAGAATCTGTTTCTTATGCAAAACAGAGGTCATATATGGACCTATTGTTCACCCTCCTGCCCACCCTCAGACATCCCGGCGCCGGAGCACCACTGCCTCCAGCCATTTCCCAGTCCCTGGACACAATGGCCGCCACTGCCTCCAGCCATTGCCCAGTTTGTGGAATGTTGCCATTGTCCAG
The DNA here is from genome assembly GCA_009667805.1 of Leptobrachium leishanense. NCBI lineage: Eukaryota > Metazoa > Chordata > Amphibia > Anura > Megophryidae > Leptobrachium > Leptobrachium leishanense. The sequence continues at coordinate 24,932 of RXON01001833.1, read as the reverse complement.
TCTGGAGATGGTTCGAAGGCCAAAGTCGGGTCGCAGCTGGTGGCGGCTTGATGCACGTAAGCAGTGGGCAGGAAAAACACAGTTTTCCGAGCAAGCAGAATATTGAACATAGGGGCATGTGAAAACAGGATGTAAAATAAGGTGCCCAATGGGGCAAAAAAAAGGTGCAGGGCAAAACAAAGGCAAAACGTTTTTAAATCTGGTGGGACCCTGCAGCCTGTACCATCACAACAAACCAGAGCAATAGGAGGGTCAGTCGACCAAGAAAACGTCGGAATCAAAAATCATGGAGGAATGCAAGGTTGAGGGGTACGGGACCAGGGAGAGCACGGCAGAACGGGAAGATGAGGGCCCGGCCAATGAAGGAGCACAAAACTGGAGGAACGGAGGGAGCTACAAGGAGCTTCAAAAGGGTGGGGATGACGGGTGTTAACCCGGGCCTGGTGTTGTGGTAAGGCCGGTACCTCTGTTCCACGGACTCTGTCCAGGAGCACAATAGATCTGCTGGCATGGGGATCCCCAATGCCTCCAACAGTCGAGTTTAAATCGGTCGGTGAGCGCAGGGATATGATGGGCCCTATCATGGGGCAAAATGGAAATTTCCAGGGTAGTGGACTTCCTTGTGCGGAAGAAGCTCTGGAAGAGGCCATTGGGCTCTTCTCTTCTGAAGCGTAGAAGAAGCCACATCGTTGAAGAGATTCTGGGCAACCCCCTCAAATCAAGGAGGCGCCATAACAGGCTGCAAGCAGCAGGGCATCCTTGGTGGAGTAATACCAGCACTTGAGCACCACGTCCAACGGGGGTTCGTTGGGACCCAAGCGAGGGCAAATGGCTCTATGGATCCTATCTGGGCGCAACTCCACCTCTGGAGTGGCAGGAACCAGGGCGCGGAACAACTTTGAGGCGAAGACCATAAGGTCTTGGATTGTCTCCGGGACATCTCCGATACAATGGTTGGAGCGGTGGGACCTGCTGTCCAGGTCTTCTACTTCCTCCTAAAGCAACACGTATTTGTCACAGACCTCTCGTTGATGCTCGAGTTTGGCTGTGCGGGTCCCCAGAGCGCCAATGTCCGGCGATAGCCTCTCCAGGCCTGCCCTGAAGTCAGTCTGAAGGTCATCCTTCATAGGTGAGCAAGAGCTTTCTTGTCGCACCGAGTACAAGGCTCACCTTTCGCCGACGGAAGGCCTCACGACGACGCCATCCTGACAGCTTCTGAACGCGCCGCTGCTGACAGCAGGGGAAAATACTGGGCAATGTCGGCTTGGCTCGATTTGCGGCTCAACTTGCTCCTGGGCATGGAAGCTAAAGTCCACAGGCTACAATGAAGTCCAGGGCTGATCAGTGGAGGCTAGTGTCAGCTGTGGAAGCGCCACCTGGACAGAAGCTCAGAGATCAGGCAGCCATCTCAGAACTCGGCCAAACCACACATTGTGCCACTAATTTTAATAGAGGACACCCCAACTCCATATAAAAATCAGTGGCCCAACGGCATTTAACCCTTTAAAAAGTTACTTATTCAAAATGATGAAAATCAATGCCCATGGCACAGATGGCACTGCTTCTATGCCAAACAATTGGGCCAGGCTAACGACAACGGTTTTTAATAGAGGGCATCCAACTCTATATAAATCCATGTAGAAATCAGTGGCCGAACGGCATTTAACCCTTTAAAAACATCAGTTATTTATTCAAAATGATGAAATTTGTTGGCCTGGCACAGTTGCCACGGTTTCTGTGACAAACCAACCATTGGGCCAACCTAATGACAACTGTTTTTAATAGAGGGCATCCAACTCTATATAAATCCATGGTGAAATCAGTGGCCCAACGGCATTTAACCATTTAAAAATATAAAGTTACCTATTCAAATTGATGAAAATCAGTGCCCATAGCACAGTTGGCACTGTTTCTGTGCCAAACTAACCATTGGGCCAGGCTAACGACAACTGTTTTAAATAGAGGACATCCACCTCTATATAAATCCATGTAGAAATCAGAGGCCCAATGGCAATTAACCCTTTAAAAACATCAGTTGCTTATTCAAAATACTAAAACCCATGGCACAGTTGGCACTGATTTTTCTGCCCAAATTGCAGTTGGGCCAGGCTACATTTGACATTGTTTGATAGAGGGCATCTATATAAATCTCTATTAAAATCATTGGCACAACGGCAGTTAACCCTTTAAAAACAGGTTTTTGTTGAAATTTTACATACTTAGAATTCAACCGAATCAGAAACTAACTTCCACGAATAAGTAACTGGCCGAATAAGAAACGAACTTCAGCCTCGTGTATACGAGGCTGAAGTTAGTTTCTTATTCGGCCAGTTACTTATTCGTGGAAGTTGGTTTCTGATTCGGTTGAATTCCAAGTATGTAAAGTTTCAATAAAAACCTGATTTTAGATGGTAAATTGCCATTGTGCCAATGATTTTAACATGGATTTATATAGAGGTGGATGCCCTCTACCAAACAATGTCAAATTTAGCCTGGCCCAACTGCAATTTGGGCAGAAAAATCAGTGCCAACTGTGCCAAGGCTGTTGATTTTTACTGTTTTGAATAAGTAACTGATGTTTTCAAAGGGTTAATTGCCATTGGGCCACTGAATTCAACATGGATTTATATATAGGTGGATGCCCTCTATCGAACACAATTGTCTTCAGCCTGGCCCAATGGCAAGTTTGCCACATAAACAGTGCCAACTGTGCCAAGGGTGTTGATTTTTACTATTTTGAATAAGTAACTGATGATTTCGAAGGGTTAATTGCCATTGGGCCACTGAATTCAACGTGGTTTTATATATAGGTGGATGCCCTCTATCAAACACAATTGTCTTCAGCCTGGCCCAATGGCAAGTTTGCCACGAAAACAGTGCCAACTGTGCCAAGGTGTGATTTTTACTGTTTTGAATAAGTAACTGATGTTTTCAAAGGGTTAATTGCCATTGGGCCACTGAATTCAACATGGATTTATATAGAGGTGGATGCCCTCTATCAAACACAATTGTCTTCAGCCTGGCCCAATGGCAAGTTTGCCACATAAACAGTGCCAACTGTGCCAAGGGTGTTGATTTTTACTATTATGAATAAGTAACTGATGATTTCAAAGGTTAATTGCCATTGGGCCACTGAATTCAACATGGATTTATATAGAGGAGGATGCCCTCTATCGAACACAATTGTCTTCAGCCTGGCCCAATGGCAAGTTTGCCACGAAAACAGTGCCAACTGTGCCAAGGTGTTGATTTTTACTGTTTTGAAAAACTGAATGTTTTCAAAGGGTTAATTGCCATTGGGCCACTGAATTCAACATGGTTTTATATATAGGTGGATGCCCTCTATCAAACACAATTGTCTTCAGCCTGGCCCAATGGCAAGTTTGCCACATAAACAGTGCCAACTGTGCCAAGGTGTTGATTTTTACTATTTTGAATAAGTAACTGATGTTTTCAAAGGGTTAATTGCCATTGGGCCACTGAATCCAACATGGATTTATATAGAGGTGGATGCCCTCTATCAAACACAATTGTCTTCAGCCTGGCCCAATGGCAAGTTTGCCACGAAAACAGTGCCAACTGTGCCAAGGGTGCTGATTTTTACTATTTTGAATAAGTAACTGATGTTTTCAAAGGGTTAATTGCCATTGGGCCACTGAATTCAACATGGATTTATATAGAGGTGGATGCCCTCTACCAAACAATGTCAAATTTAGCCTGGCCCAACTGCAATTTGGGCAGAAAAATCTGTGCCAACTGTGCCAAGGGTGTTGATTTTTACTATTTTGAATAAGTAACTGATGTTTTCAAAGGCTTAATTGCCATTGGGCCACTGAATTCAACATGGATTTATATAGAGGTGGATGCCCTCTATCAAACACAATTGTCTTCAGCCTGGCCCAATAGCAATTTTGCCACGAAAACAGTGCCAACTGTGCCAAGGGTGTTGATTTTTACTATTTTGAATAAGTAACTGATGATTTCAATGGGTTAATTGCCATTAGGCCACTGAATTCAACATGGATTTATATAGAGGAGGATGCCCTCTATCAAACACAATTGTCTTCAGCCTGGCCCAATGGCAAGTTTGCCACATAAACAGTGCCAACTGTGCCAAGGTGTTGATTTTTACTGTTTTGAATAAGTAACTGATGTTTTCAAAGGGTTAAATGCCATTGGGCCACTGAATCCAACATGGATTTATATAGAGGTGGATGCCCTCTATCGAACACAATTGTCTTCAGCCTGGCCCAATGGCAAGTTTGCCACATAAACAGTGCCAACTGTGCCAAGGGTGTTGATTTTTACTATTATGAATAAGTAACTGATGATTTCAAAGGGTTAATTGCCATTGGGCCACTGAATCCAACATGGATTTATCTAGAGGTGGATGTCCTCTATCAAACACCATTGTCTTCAGCCTGGCCCAATGGCAAGTTTGCCACGAAAACGGTGCCAAGGGTGCTGATTTTTACTATATTGAATAAGTAACGGATGATTTCAAAGGGTTAATTGCCATTGCGCCACTGAATTCAACATGGATTTATCTAGAGGTGGATGCCCTCTGTCAAACACAATTGGCTTCAGCCTGGCCCAATGGCAAGTTTGCCACATAAACAGTGCCAACTGTGCCAAGGGTGTTGATTTTTACTATTATGAATAAGTAACTGATGATTTCAAAGGGTTAATTGCCATTGGGCCACTGAATTCAACATGGATTTATATAGAGGAGGATGCCCTCTATCGAACACAATTGTCTTCAGCCTGGCCCAATGGCAAGTTTGCCACAAAACAGTGCCAACTGTGCCAAGGTGTTGATTTTTACTGTTTTGAATAAGTAACTGATGTTTTCAAAGGGTTAATTGCCATGGGCCACTGAATTCAACATGGTTTATATATAGGTGGGATGCCCTCTATCAAACACAATTGTCTTCAGTCTGGCCCAATGGCAAGTTTGCACGAAAACAGTGCCAACTGTGCCAAGGGTGTTGATTTTTACTATTTTGAATAAGTAACTGATGATTTCAAAGGGTTAATTGCCATTGGGCCACTGAATCCAACATGGATTTATATAGAGGTGGATGCCCTCTATAAAACACAATGTCTTCAGCCTGGCCCAATGGCAAGTTTGCCACGAAAACAGTGCCAACTGTGCCAAGGGTGCTGATTTTTACTATTTTGAATAAGTAACTGATGTTTCAAAGGGTTAATTGCCATTGGGCCACTGAATCCAACATGGATTTATCTAGAGGTGGATGTCCTCTATCAAACACCATTGTCTTCAGCCTGGCCCAATGGCACGTTTTGCCACGAAAACGGTGCCAAGGGTGTGTGATTTTTACTATATTGAATAAGTAACTGATGATTTCAAAGGGTTAATTGCCGTTGCGCCACTGAATTCAACATGGATTTATCTAGAGGTGGATGCCCTCTGTCAAACACAATTGTCTTCAGCCTGGCCCAATGGCAAGTTTGCCACGAAAACAGTGCCAACTGTGCCAAGGGTGTTGATTTTTACTATTTTGAATAAGTAACTGATGATTTCAAAGGGTTAATTGCCATTGGGCCACTGAATTCAACATGGATTTATATAGAGGAGGATGCCCTCTATCAAACACAATTGTCTTCAGCCTGGCCCAATGGCAAGTTTGCCACATAAACAGTGCCAACTGTGCCAAGGTGTTGATTTTTACTATTTTGAATAAGTAACTGATGTTTTCAAAGGGTTAATTGCCATTGGGCCACTGAATCCAACATGGATTTATATAGAGGTGGATTCCCTCTATCAAACACAATTGTCTTCAGCCTGGCCCAATGGCAAGTTTGCCACGAAAACAGTGCCAACTGTGCCAAGGGTGCTGATTTTTACGATTTTGAATAAGTAACGGATGATTTCAAAGGGTTAATTGCCATTGGGCCACTGAATCCAACATGGATTTATATAGAGGTGGATGCCCTCTATCAAACACAATTGTCTTCAGCCTGGCCCAATGGCAAGTTTGCCACGAAAACAGTGCCAACTGTGCCAAGGGTGCTGATTTTTACGATTTTGAATAAGTAACGGATGATTTCAAAGGGTTAATGGCCGTTAGGCCACTGAATTCAACATGGATTTATCTAGAGGTGGATGCCCTCTGTCAAACACAATTGGCTTCAGCCTGGCCCAATGGCAAGTTTGCCACGAAAACAGTGCCAACTGTGCCATGGGTGCGGATTGTTTCTGTTTTGAATAAGTAACTGATGTTTTCAAAGGGTTAATTGCCATTGGGCCACTGAATCCAACATGGATTTATCTAGAGGTGGATGTCCTCTATCAAACACCATTGTCTTCAGCCTGGCCCAATGGCAAGTTTGCCACGAAAACGGTGCCAAGGGTGCTGATTTTTACTATATTGAATAAGTAACGGATGATTTCAAAGGGTTAATTGCCGTTGCGCCACTGAATTCAACATGGATTTATCTAGAGGTGGATGCCCTCTGTCAAACACAATTGGCTTCAGCCTGGCCCAATGGCAAGTTTGCCACGAAAACAGTGCCAACTGTGCCATGGGTGCGTATTTTTTCTGTTTTGAATAAGTAACTGATGTTTTCAAAGGGTTAATTGCCATTGGGCCACTGAATTCAACATGGATTTATATAGAGGTGGATGCCCTCTACCAAACAATGTCAAATTTAGCCTGGCCCAACTGCAATTTGGGCAGAAAAATCAGTGCCAACTGTGCCAAGGCTGTTGATTTTTACTATTTTGAATAAGTAACTGATGTTTTCAAAGGGTTAATTGCCATTAGGCCACTGAATTCAACATGGATTTAAATAGAGGTGGATGCCCTCTATCAAACACCATACTCTTCAGCCTGGCCCAATGACAAGTTTGCCACGAAAACAGTGCCAACTGTGCCATGGGTGCTGATTTTTACTATTTTGAATAAGTAATTGATGTTTTCAAAGGGTTAATTGCCATTGGGCCACTGAATTCAACATGGATTTATATAGAGGTGGATGCCCTCTACCAAACAATGTCAAATTTAGCCTGGCCCAACTGCAATTTGGGCAGAACAATCAGTGCCAACTGTGCCAAGGCTGTTGATTTTTACTGTTTTGAATAAGTAACTGATGTTTTCAAAGGGTTAATTGCCATTGGGCCACTGAATTCAACATGGATTTATATAGAGGTGGATGCCCTCTATCAAACACCATACTCTTCAGCCTGGCCCAATGGCAAGTTTGCCACGAAAACAGTGCCAACTGTGCCATGGGTGCTGATTTTTACTGTTTTGAATAAGTAACTGATGTTTTCAAAGGGTTAATTGCCATTGGGCCACTGAATTCAACATGGATTTATATAGAGGTGGATGCCCTCTATCAAACACAATTGGCTTCAGCCTGGCCCAATGGCAAGTTTGCCACGAAAACAGTGCCAACTGTGCCATGGGTGTGGATTGTTTCTGTTTTGAATAAGTATCTGATGTTTTCAAAGGGTTAATTGCCATTGGGCCACTGAAATCAACATGGATTTATATAGAGGTGGATGCCCTCTATCAAACAATGTCAAATTTAGCCTGGCCCAACTGCAATTTGGGCAGAAAATTCAGTGCCAACTGTGCCAAGGGTGTTGATTTTTACTATTTTGAATAAGTAACTGATGTTTTCAAAGGCTTAATTGCCATTGGGCCACTGAATTCAAAATGGATTTATATAGAGGTGGATGCCCTCTGTCAAACACAATTGGCTTCAGCCTGGCCCAATGGCAAGTTTGCCACGAAAACAGTGCCAACTGTGCCAAGGGTGCTGATTTTTACGAATTTGAATAAGTAACTGATGTTTTCAAAGGGTTAATTGCCATTGGGCCACTGAATTCAACATGGATTTATACTGAGGTGGATGCCCTGTATCAAACACAATTGTCTTCAGCCTGGCCCAATGGCAAGTTTGACACGAAACAGTGCCAACTGTGCCAAGGGTGTTGATTTTTACTATTTTGAATAAGTAACTGATGTTTTTAATATGGTTGCGATTTTTACTATTTTGAAAATAGTAGTATCGGTATCAGTGCCGATACCGGTACTGCAGGAGTACTTGGTTCCTGTGCAGTGCCCCCGATATTTCCCCCGATACCGGAAGCCGGCATTGAGCCAGCTTGCCGTCATCCGAGGAGCTGGGGCGGCTGTCTGAATGCTCTATTGGCATTCGGACAGGCCCTGCAGCTGCTCTCCGCGATCATAATTACCTTCCTGAGTGACGCCGGTAAAGCTGGCGATCGCGGCTGGGGGCCTTCCAACGAGCGCATGCGCAAAGACTTTGTCGGGGTTGCTCAAGAAGGTAAGTATGAACGCGGAGAGCAGCTGCAGGGCCTGCCTGAATGCCGATAGGGCGGCTGTCCGAATGCTCTATCGGCATTCGGACAGGCAGCTGGAGCTCTCTGTTCATACTTACCATCCTGAGCGACGCCGGTAAAGTTTCACGTGGGTGATCGCTCCTGGGGGCCTTCCAACAAGCGCACGCGCGGAAACTTTACCGGCGTCGCTCAGGATGGTAAGTATAAACGGAGAGCTCCAGGTGCCTGTCCGAATGCCGATAGAGCATTCGGACAGCCGCCCTATGTCTGGTCTGGGTCTGTGTGTGTGTGTATGTGTAACAGGGGTGTGGAAATTTTAAAAAAAAATATCTACTTGTCCAACGGACTAAGTGGTAGTCCGATCTACTTGTCCTGTTAATAAAAATAATTTCAACAAAATAGTGTTTAGAGGTCTTTATTCGTAACAGCGTGCACATAATTTTTAATGCCCACAGATATAGACCTCAGACCAGATAATTCCCACATATATAGACCACGGATCAGATAATGCCCACAGATATAGACCTCAGAACAGATAATGCCCACAGTGAATGTGGACATGCCATACAGTGAATGTGGCATGCTACACAGTGAATGTGGACATGCTATACAGTGAATGTGGACATGCCATACAGTGAATGTGGACATGCTATACAGTGAATGAGGACATGTTTTTTCCTCCTCTCCTATAATCTAGCTGGGGTATTTCCATGCTGAGTGCCCGCTGCCTCGTGGCCAGCCTTGTGTGCCAGGAAAATACTGAACCTCGTTTGACCTAGTGATTTGGGCATTTAAATGGCACAGTGGCAAGGGTTAACTCAGATCCTCTTTGGGTAAGGCATTTCCACGGCCTCCGAGCTGCTCGCTTTTATCCCTGTGCCAGCGCCGCTTTCTGTTTACTATACCCCAGGAGATCCCGCTCCTCACAATAAACGAAAGGGCTGCTTGGCATATTGCGTGGCAGAGCTGCTCACCTGGACACATGGTCTGTTTTGTATCAGGTAGCCTCTGCAGCCCCCACAAACGTCCTGCCAGACACCCCGTTCCATATTCATGCTTCTCGGCGGGTATAGAAGCGGTGCAGGATGGGGAGTGTGGATCGAGACCTTGTGTGCAAGCGCCGTAGCTCCAGCACCTCCCCTCATCACGCCGCTCAGTGAGAGAGGAAGGAACGTCCGTGAGAGTGGGCGTTCCTTCCACTCTCTGCGATCAGTGTACAAAGTGCGATCCTCCTATGGATGATCGCGCTTTGTTTCCCGACGGCGCTTGTGTGCTGGGAGCAGTCTGGCGGGCTTCTTGCCCGCCAGATTGCATCTCAAAATATTTACTTGTCCGGCACCCGGATCTTCATATAACGGGCGTCGGGCGATATAATTCTCACACCCCTGCTGTAATATATACACATACACACACTGAGCTGGGGAGCATATCCATGAGCTGGGGGAATATCTGAGAGCTGGGGGCATATCCATGAGCTGGGGCAATATCCATGAGCTGGGGCATAATCCATGAGAGCTGGGTATAATCCATGAGCTGGGGCAGGGGCATAATCCATGAGCAAAGAAAAAAACACACACTGAATCACTTAATTTATTAATGAAGATAGGATCTTCCCTCTGCGGGCTCCCGGTAACCCGTAAGTAGTATACAATAAGAAGAAGGTAAAGGGTAATCCTACAACGAATTAAAATCACTTAGAGGTGCATGTTAAATGAACAAATAGTATTTGACTGAATAGTCATCTTTTATTCCATTTTATTCATATTAGGTGATTTTAGAATTAAAATGGAATAAAAGATGACTATTCAGTCTTTCCAGTCTGGTATGAAAACATGGAAACCTGTGCAAGCGCAAGAAGATTACGGAGAAAACACACGGGTCTTCTAGAGAAAAATGCCGTGACATGGATGCGCTGTTAAATTAAAGGCGTCGCATGAGAAATACGTCAGAGGAAATAGGCGGTCAGGCACCGTGGATGAAGTGGGATTCTGGGCGCCATGTTTTCGGTGGAGGGAGAAGACACCATGGGAACGAGGCTGATGTGATTGTGATGAATAAGGGAGGGCTGTTTGAGGTTTAATTGACCAATTATGTTAATGAATGTGATTATAAAATGTCGTTGTTCAGAATTGATTTCTATACACTTTTATTTTTTAACCATGCACTTATGACTGCACATATTGCTCCTGATGAAGTCTTTTGACGAAACGCGTCGAGCGTGAGCAGTCTTATCTTTATTTTTATTAATAAAATCCTTTGACTGGAGAAACTTTGGTCTTGGCTGATTGTTCCTGAAGTGCACCGACTGTGGAGGAAATCATACCCCAGGTCCCGGGCATCCATGGAACGGTGATAACGATCTTGTTTTTTGATGTGCGTGAATTGATTCAAATACTATTTGTTCATTTAACATGCACCTCTAAGTGATTTTAATTCGTTGTAGGATTACCCTCTACCTTCTTCTTATTGCATAATCCATGAGCTGGGGGGCATAATCCATGAGCTGGGGGGCATAATCCATGAGCTGGGGGCAATATCCTTGAGCTGGGGGCAATATCCTTGAGCTGGGGGCAATATCCTTGAGCTGGGGGAATATCCATGAGAGCTGGGGGCAATATCCATGAGAGCTGGGGGCCATATCCATGAGAGCTGGGGGCCATATCCATGAGAGCTGGGGGCCATATCCATTAGAGCTGGGGGGACATATCCATTAGAGCTGGGGACATATCCATTAGAGCTGGGGACATATCCATGTGAGCTGGGGGCATAATCAATGAGAGCTGGGGGCATTTTTATATGAGGTCTGTTCTTATTGGAAAGCGTTCACATGACATAAAATAAAAGTATCGGTACTCGTACTCGGTCTTAAAAAAGTGGTATCGGTGCATCCCTAGTTTTTAAAGGGTTAAATGCCATTGGGCCACTGATTTCACCATGGATTTATAGAGAGTTGGATGCCCTCTATTAAAAACAGTTGTCATTATGTTGGCCCAATGGTCAGTTTGGCACAGAAACAGTGACAACCTGCCAGGCAAACAAATTTCATTATTTTGAATAAGTAACTGCTTTTAAAGGGTTAAATGCTGTCGGGCCACTTATTTCAACATGAATTTATATAGAATTGGATGCCTTTTATTAAAAACTGTTTTCGTTAGGCTGGCCCAATGGTCGGTTTGGCACAGAAATAGTGCCAACACTGCCATTGGCACCAATTCTCATAAATTTGAATAAGTAACTGATGTTTTTAAAGGGTTAAATGCCGTTGGGCCACTGATTTCACTATGTAGTTATATAGAGTTGGATGCCCTCTATTAAAAACAGTTGTCGATAGCCTGGCCCAATGGTTAGTTTGACACAGAAACCGTGTCATCTGGGCACGGATTTCCATTTCCATCAATTTGAATAGGTAACTGATGTTTTTAAAGGGTTAAATGCGGTTGGGCCACTGATTTTAACATAGAATTATATAGAGTTGGATGCCCTTCGTTAAAAACAGTTGTTGTTTTGCCAGGCCGAATAGTCAGATTTGCACAGAAACAAGATCCTTTTTGGCAACGAGGCTGAGGCTCAACACTGCACGTCCACCGTGAGCTGAGAAGACATTGAACCCCCTTGGAGAAAATCACAAGCAGCTCTCATATATATGCGTCCCCTCCACCCCCACCTCTCCAAAGAGAGAAGCTCCCAGAAAAAAAACCCACCCCTTCCCGACCCCCCCATGAGGAAAGAAAAACCCTAAATCCAGTTGTGTCCTTGGCACCTCCGTACAGAGAATGGAAGCAAACCCCCCCACCACCCTCAGTATAACAACACAGAACAGTGACCCCACATAATAGCATAAAGAACACATTCCCCCTCCCATCCCAAGTGTGGGGTGACCCTATGGGAGTGCTCTTATACTAAAACCCCCTCCCATCCCGTCCATCTCAACACGTAAACCACTATTAACAGTCTGAACTATACAATGTGTCACGGATCCCCCTAGATCTACGATGCTGGTCCCTGTATACAGAACCCTATAAACTCCTCCGATCCTTGAATGGTTGGTAAAGCTTACTATCTGCAGGGTACAACAGCCAGCAAGGGTTAACAGGCCCCAGAGAATAACAACACGGCAGTCCCTGCCAACATAGGCCTTGGTACCAAGAATTGTTCGCAGAACAGGATGGTCAAGAATAGCAGAGTCAGTACACAAAGGGTGCTTCTCATAAATAGCCGAGCGTACACAAAGGGTGCTTCTCATAAATAGCCGAGTCAGTACACAAAGGGTGCTTCTCATAAATAGCCGAGTCAGTACACAAAGGGTGCTTCTCATAAATAGCCGAGTCAGTACACAAAGGGTGCTTCTCATAAATAGCCGAGTCAGTACACAAAGGGTGCTTCTCATAAATAGCCGAGTCAGTACACAAAGGGTGCTTCTCATAAATAGCCGAGTCAGTACACAAAGGGTGCTTCTCATAAATAGCAGAGTCAGTACACAAAGGGTGCTTCTCATAAATAGCCGAGTCAGTACACAAAGGGTGCTTCTCATAAATAGCCGAGTCAGTACACAAAGGGTGCTTCTCATAAATAGCCGAGTCAGTACACAAAGGGTGCTTCTCATAAATAGCCGGGTCAGCACACATGGAGGTTCTCAGAAATAACTAAAGCAATATGAATGAATGAATGAATATCACCAAAGCGCTGGGGAAGTAACTCCATGTCAGGGCAGACTGGCATTAAACTTGGCGGCGACGCGTCATCACTCTGCGCCCCGCCTCCTGGCCACCCATGTGACCGCTGCGAGCCGGTATATCAATTGGCACCCAGCCAGCGAAAAGCGAGCACGGCGCTGCCGGTACCACCTCGGACGCCAGACGCGGCATGGGCACCACCAGGACCACTGGAAGTGACACAATGTCCATGTGGATTAAAAAGAAAAAACTGTAACCCCCCCGTCCCAATCGAGGCAGTTATCCATAGACCCAAAATCTTATAGCAGAACATAACAGTATCCCCACAGACAGAAAAGTAATACAAGCCCCCCATCCCATGTCATCCATACTGAAACCGCTATTTATAGTGCGATCCATGCAATAGTCATGTGAATAATACAAAAAGAAAGAGCGTCCACTCCCATAAAGGCCCATCCTCACCGTGCACCCTTCACCCCCGCCACTCTGGCATCAGTAAGGCCTGGGGCTAGGGTCCATGAGAAAGTGCACAAATGTGACGATCACGGAGTACCCCGGCTGGATACACGGCGTCAGGGCCCAATAGCAGCACATACAACTACTGGGCAGAGTGTGTCTTATAGCTGCAGGTTTTGCCCCAAGAACGAGGCAAGACACATTTTAGGTTGAATTGCAAACAGAATCTGTTTCTTGTGCAAAACACAGGTCATACTTATATGGAGCTGTCCCTATTGTTCACCCTCCTGCCCACCCTCAGACATCCCGGAGCACCACTGCCTCCAGCCATTCCCCAGTCCCTGAATATAGTGGCCACCACAGCCTCAGCCATTGCCCAGTTTGTGGAATGTCGCCCTTGTCCAGTCTGGAGATGGTTCGAAGGCCAAAGTCGGGTCGCAGCAGGTGGCGGCTTGATGCACGTAAGCAGTGGGCAGGAAAAACAGTTTCCGAGCAAGCAGAATATTGAGGAACAGAAACACACATATGTGAAAACAGGATGTAAAATAAGGGGCCCAATGGGGCAAAAAAGGTGCAGGGCAAAACAAAGGCAAAAAGTTTTTAAATGTGGTGGGACCCTGCAGCCTGTACCATCGCAACAATCCAGAGCAATAGGAGGGTCAGTCGACCAAGAAAACGTCCGAATCAAAAATCATGGAGGAATGAAGGTTGAGGGGTACGGGACCAGGGAGAGCACGGCAGAACGGGAAGACGAGGGCCCGGCAAATGAGGGAGCACGAAACTGGAGGAGTGGAGGGAGCTACAAGGAGCTTCAATGGTGGGGATGACAGGTGTTAAACCAGACCTGGTGTTGTGGCAAGGCCGGTACCTCCGTTCCACGGCCTCAAATAGATCTGCTGGCGTGGGGATCCCCAATGCCTCCAACAGTCGAGTGTAATCGGCCGGTGAGCGCAGGGATATGATGGCCCCATCATGGGAAAATGGAAACCTCCAGGGCAGCGGACTTCCTTGTGCGGAAGAAGCTCTGTAAGAGGCCATTGGGCTCTTCTCTTCTGAAGCGTAGAAGAAGCCACATCGTTGAAGAGATTCTGGGCAGCCCCCTCAATCAAGGAGGCGCCATAACGGGCTGCAAGCAGCAGGGCATCCTTGGTGGAGTAATACCAGCACTTAAGCACCACGTCCCCCGGGGGTTCATTGGGACCCAAGCGTGGGCGCAGGGCTCTATGGATCCTATCTATTCGCAACTCCACCTCCGGAGCGGCATGAACAACAGAGTGTGGAACAACTTGTCTCCAGGACATCTCCGATACAATGGTTGGAGCGGCGGGACCTGCTGTCCAGGTATTCTACTTCCTCCTGAAGCAACACGTAGTTGTCGCAGACCTCTCGTAATATAGCCTGCGCCTCGGCATGATCAGTCTCCACTTGATGCTCGAGTTTGGCTGTGCGGGTCCCCAGTGCGCCAATGTCCGTCCGTAGCCTCTCCAGGCCCGCCCTGAGGTCAGTCTGAAGGTCATCCTTCATAGTGAGCAAGAGCTTTCTTGTCACACCGAGTACAAGGCTCACCTTTCGCTGACAGAAGGACTCACGACGACGCCATCCTGACAGCTTCTGAACGCACCACCGCCGACAGCAGGGGAAAACACTGGGCAATGTCAGCTTGGCTCGATTTGAGGCTCAACTTGCTCCTGGGCATGGAAGCTAAACCCTACAGGCTACAATGAAGTCCAGGGCTGATCAGTGGAGGCTACTGTCAGTTGTGGAAGCGCCACCTGCGCAGAAGCTCAGAGATCAGGCAGCCATCTCAGAGCTCGGCCAAACCACACCACTCATTGTGCCACTGATTTTAATAGAGGACATCCAACTCTATATAAATCCATGTTGAATTCGTGGCCCAATGGCAATTAACCCTTTGAAATCATCATTTACTTATTCAAAACAGTAAAAATCAACACCTTGGCACCGTTGGCACTGTTTATGTGGCAAACTTGCCATTGGGCCAGGCTGAAGACAATGGTGTTTGATAGAGGGCATCCACCTCTATATAAATCCATGTTGAATTCAGTGGCCCAATGGCAATTAACCCTTTGAAAACATCAGTTACTTATTCAAAATAGTAAAAAATCACACCCATGGCACAGTTGGCACTGTTTTCGTGGCAAACTTGCCATTGGGCCAGGCTGAAGACAATTGTGTTTGATAGAGGGCATCCACCTCTATATAAAACCATGTTGAATTCAGTGGCCCAATGGCAATTAACCCTTTGAAAACATCAGTTACTTATTCAAAACAGTAAAAATCAACACCTTGGCACAGTTGGCACTGTTTTCGTGGCAAACTTGCCATTGGGCCAGGCTGAAGACAATTGTGTTTGATAGAGGGCATCCACCTCTATAAATCCATGTTGAATTCAGTGGCCCAATGGCAATTAACCCTTTGAAATCATCAGTTACTTATTCAAAATAGTAAAAATCAACACCCATGGCACAGTTGGCACTGTTTTCGTGGCAAACTTGCCATTGGGCCAGGCTGAAGACAATTGTGTTTGATAGAGGGCATCCACCTCTATATAAAACCATGTTGAATTCAGTGGCCCAATGGCAATTAACCCTTTGAAATCATCAGTTACTTATTCAAAATAGTAAAAATCAACACTCATGGCACAGTTGGCACTGTTTTGTGGCAAACTTGCCATTGGGCCAGGCTGAAGACAATTGTGTTTGATAGAGGGCATCCACCTATATAAAATCCATGTTGAATTCAGTGGCCCAATGGCAATTAACCCTTTGAAATCATCAGTTACTTATTCAAAATAGTAAAAATCAACACCTTGGCACAGTTGGCACTGTTTTCGTGGCAAACTTGCCATTGGGCCAGGCTGAAGACAATGTGTTTGATAGAG
Source organism: Leptobrachium leishanense (assembly GCA_009667805.1). Lineage (NCBI taxonomy): Eukaryota > Metazoa > Chordata > Amphibia > Anura > Megophryidae > Leptobrachium > Leptobrachium leishanense. Next base: position 8,566 of record RXON01001833.1, on the reverse strand, counting down.
GGCATCCACCTCTATATAAATCCATGTTGGATTCAGTGGCCCAATGGCAATTAACCCTTTGAAATCATCAGTTACTTATTCAAAATAGTAAAAATCAACACCCATGGCACAGTTGGCACTGTTTATGTGGCAAACTTGCCATTGGGCCAGGCTGAAGACAATTGTGTTTGATAGAGGGCATCCACCTCTATATAAAACCATGTTGAATTCAGTGGCCCAATGGCAATTAACCCTTTGAAAACATCAGTTACTTATTCAAAATAGTAAAAATCAACACCTTGGCACAGTTGGCACTGTTTTCGTGGCAAACTTGCCATTGGGCCAGGCTGAAGACAATTGTGTTTGATAGAGGGCATCCACCTCTATATAAATCCATGTTGGATTCAGTGGCCCAATGGCAATTAACCCTTTGAAATCATCAGTTACTTATTCAAAATAGTAAAAATCAACACTCATGGCACAGTTGGCACTGTTTATGTGGCAAACTTGCCATTGGGCCAGGCTGAAGACAATTGTGTTTGATAGAGGGCATCCACCTATATATAAATCCATGTTGGATTCAGTGGCCCAATGGCAATTAACCCTTTGAAATCATCAGTTACTTATTCAAAATAGTAAAAATCAACACCCATGGCACAGTTGGCACTGTTTTCGTGGCAAACTTGCCATTGGGCCAGGCTGAAGACAATTGTGTTTGATAGAGGGCATCCACCTATATATAAAACCATGTTGAATTCAGTGGCCCAATGGCAATTAACCCTTTGAAAACATCAGTTACTTATTCAAAACAGTAAAAATCAACACCTTGGCACAGTTGGCACTGTTTTCGTGGCAAACTTGCCATTGGGCCAGGCTGAAGACAATTGTGTTTGATAGAGGGCATCCACCTCTATATAAATCCATGTTGAATTCAGTGGCCCAATGGCAATTAACCCTTTGAAAACATCAGTTACTTATTCAAAACAGTAAAAATCAACACCTTGGCACAGTTGGCACTGTTTTCGTGGCAAACTTGCCATTGGGCCAGGCTGAAGACAATTGTGTTTGATAGAGGGCATCCACCTCTATATAAATCCATGTTGGATTCAGTGGCCCAATGGCAATTAACCCTTTGAAATCATCAGTTACTTATTCAAAATAGTAAAAATCAACACCTTGGCACAGTTGGCACTGTTTATGTGGCAAACTTGCCATTGGGCCAGGCTGAAGACAATTGTGTTTGATAGAGGGCATCCACCTCTATATAAAACCATGTTGAATTCAGTGGCCCAATGGCAATTAACCCTTTGAAAACATCAGTTACTTATTCAAAACAGTAAAAATCAACACCTTGGCACAGTTGGCACTGTTTTCGTGGCAAACTTGCCATTGGGCCAGGCTGAAGACAATTGTGTTGATAGAGGGCATCCACCTCTATATAAATCCATGTTGAATTCAGTGGCCCAATGGCAATTAACCCTTTGAAATCATCAGTTACTTATTCAAAACAGTAAAAATCAACACCTTGGCACAGTTGGCACTGTTTTCGTGGCAAACTTGCCATTGGGCCAGGCTGAAGACAATTGTGTTCGATAGAGGGCATCCACCTATATATAAAACCATGTTGGATTCAGTGGCCCAATGGCAATTAACCCTTTGAAATCATCAGTTACTTATTCAAAATAGTAAAAATCAACACTCATGGCACAGTTGGCACTGTTATGTGGCAAACTTGCCATTGGGCCAGGCTGAAGACAATTGTGTTTGATAGAGGGCATCCACCTATATATAAATCCATGTTGGATTCAGTGGCCCAATGGCAATTAACCCTTTGAAATCATCAGTTACTTATTCAAAATAGTAAAAATCAACACCCATTGGCACAGTTGGCACTGTTTTCGTGGCAAACTTGCCATTGGGCCAGGCTGAAGACAATTGTGTTTGATAGAGGGCATCCACCTATATATAAAACCATGTTGAATTCAGTGGCCCAATGGCAATTAACCCTTTGAAAACATCAGTTACTTATTCAAAACAGTAAAAATCAACACCTTGGCACAGTTGGCACTGTTTTCGTGGCAAACTTGCCATTGGGCCAGGCTGAAGACAATTGTGTTTGATAGAGGGCATCCACCTATATATAAAACCATGTTGAATTCAGTGTCCCAATGGCAATTAACCCTTTGAAAACATCAGTTACTTATTCAAAACAGTAAAAATCAACACCTTGGCACAGTTGGCACTGTTTTCGTGGCAAACTTGCCATTGGGCCAGGCTGAAGACAATTGTGTTTGATAGAGGGCATCCACCTCTATATAAATCCATGTTGAATTCAGTGGCCCAATGGCAATTAACCCTTTGAAATCATCAGTTACTTATTCAAAACAGTAAAAATCAACACCTTGGCACAGTTGGCACTGTTTTCGTGGCAAACTTGCCATTGGGCCAGGCTGAAGACAATTGTGTTCGATAGAGGGCATCCACCTATATATAAAACCATGTTGGATTCAGTGGCCCAATGGCAATTAACCCTTTGAAATCATCAGTTACTTATTCAAAATAGTAAAAATCAACACCATGGCACAGTTGGCACTGTTTATGTGGCAAACTTGCCATTGGGCCAGGCTGAAGATAATTGTGTTTGATAGAGGGCATCCACCTATATATAAATCCATGTTGGATTCAGTGGCCCAATGGCAATTAACCCTTTGAAATCATCAGTTACTTATTCAAAATAGTAAAAATCAACACCCATGGCACAGTTGGCACTGTTTTCGTGGCAAACTTGCCATTGGCCAGGCTGAAGACAATTGTGTTTGATAGAGGGCATCCACCTATATATAAAACCATGTTGAATTCAGTGGCCCAATGGCAATTAACCCTTTGAAAACATCAGTTACTTATTCAAAACAGTAAAAATCAACACCTTGGCACAGTTGGCACTGTTTTCGTGGCAAACTTGCCATTGGGCCAGGCTGAAGACAATTGTGTTTGATAGAGGGCATCCACCTCTATATAAATCCATGTTGGATTCAGTGGCCCAATGGCAATTAACCCTTTGAAATCATCAGTTACTTATTCAAAATAGTAAAAATCAACACTCATGGCACAGTTGGCACTGTTTATGTGGCAAACTTGCCATTGGGCCAGGCTGAAGATAATTGTGTTTGATAGAGGGCATCCACCTATATATAAATCCATGTTGGATTCAGTGGCCCAATGGCAACTAACCCTTTGAAATCATCAGTTACTTATTCAAAATAGTAAAAATCAACACCCATGGCACAGTTGGCACTGTTTTCGTGGCAAACTTGCCATTGGGCCAGGCTGAAGACAATTGTGTTCGATAGAGGGCATCCACCTATATATAAAACCATGTTGAATTCAGTGGCCCAATGGCAATTAACCCTTTGAAATCATCAGTTACTTATTCAAAATAGTAAAAATCAACACCCATGGCACAGTTGGCACTGTTTATGTGGCAACCTTGCCATTGGGCCAGGCTGAAGACAATTGTGTTTGATAGAGGGCATCCACCTCTATATAAATCCATGTTGAATTCAGTGGCCCAATGGCAATTAACCCTTTGAAATCATCAGTTACTTATTCAAAATAGTAAAAATCAACACCCATGGCACAGTTGGCACTGTTTTCGTGGCAAACTTGCCATTGGGCCAGGCTGAAGACAATTGTGTTTGATAGAGGGCATCCACCTATATATAAAACCATGTTGAATTCAGTGTCCCAATGGCAATTAACCCTTTGAAAACATCAGTTACTTATTCAAAACAGTAAAAATCAACACCTTGGCACAGTTGGCACTGTTTTCGTGGCAAACTTGCCATTGGGCCAGGCTGAAGACAATTGTGTTTGATAGAGGGCATCCACCTCTATATAAATCCATGTTGGATTCAGTGGCCCAATGGCAATTAACCCTTTGAAAACATCAGTTACTTATTCAAAACAGTAAAAATCAACACCTTGGCACAGTTGGCACTGTTTTCGTGGCAAACTTGCCATTGGGCCAGGCTGAAGACAATTGTGTTTGATAGAGGGCATCCACCTCTATATAAATCCATGTTGAATTCAGTGGCCCAATGGCAATTAACCCTTTGAAATCATCAGTTACTTATTCAAAATAGTAAAAATCAACACCTTGGCACAGTTGGCACTGATTTTTCTGCCCAAATTGCAGTTGGGCCAGGCTAAATTTGACATTGTTTGGTAGAGGGCATCCACCTCTATATAAATCCATGTTAAAATCATTGGCACAATGGCAATTTACCATCTAAAATCAGGTTTTTATTGAAACTTTACATACTTGGAATTCAACCGAATAAGAAACCAACTTCCACGAATAAGTAACTGGCCGAATAAGAAACTAACTTCAGCCTCGTCTCGTGTATTGTGTATCCTGTCCTGGCTCAGTGAATGTCCTTGTCCTTCACTCAGTTCATAACCCTGCCTCCCCGTCCCCCCCTAATAATGTTCCGGCGTCACACACCTGTTTCGCCCCCTCCGTGAACTCGGTCACGGTAAACTCCTGGTCGAAGTACGCCCGTATCAGGAAGAAGTAGATCCGCGTCCGGAACCATATGATGGGGTTGGGGACGCCGACCACCACACCTGCTGCTGGGTCCCAGGAGGGCCGCTGTACCCGCGGGCCGGGAACCGGACAGTCTCCGCGCCTGCGATCCTTAACTGGGCGGAACTAACCGTCCCCCACGGAGGGTGGATCGGCCCCCGAGCACACAGTCGGGTCAAGCGGAAACCGGATCGCCACATTCTGTACAGCGGCCAATGCGTTCCCCACGGAAACATGCGCACGGGAAGCAAGGGCCCGCCGGATCAGACGTCACTCTCCTGCCAAGCCAACAGCACAGAGGGCGGAGGCTGACACAGGGCTCAGTCTGTGAAATCACAGGGGGCTTCTGGGAGAGCCACCTCGGGCTGAGGGCTCCCTATGGTGCCCTGTGTGTCATTTTTTATCTCATGGGTTCTGTGCTGACGGGGGGATCCTTTTAGCGTCGCACAGGAAGTCACTGGCTAACTTGTTACTGTGCCACAGTATTTCAGGTCTTCAGCCAATGTCATACTAGTAAGTATTGCCTAGGGTTACTAGACATGTTTAACTGGGCTCGTATCATTTTTTCATGCCGATGGGCAGTGCATGAAAAAGCCAATCCCGCAGCATGTATAACTCAAATACTACACCTGACTAAGTCTATGAGGAATCCCGGGGGAAGTGCTATAATTTCCTTCCTGCAGTACATGAATTATACATGTTGCAGGGCATCACTTTCCCCCGTGCTCCCCTCTGCAAGTAATGTGTCCAGGGCAACACGACAATCTGGAAACCCCAGAACAATCTCTACAGCCAGTGAATGAGGATTCTGGGAAAGGGGCATTGCAGGTCTTGTAGGCTGGGGTTGCCACCTTTTTCTTCTAGCCAAAACACTCTAGTGTTGGGCTGCCCGGCTTGGGCGGCGATTTTTTTTGTTTTGTTTTTTGTATGGCACGTGGTGTACATGGCAGACTGGTATTACAGCACACTGGTATGCGCAGCATGTCAAACTCGTATTATGGCACACTGGTATGCATGGCATACAGCTATTACAGCACACTGGTTTGCATGGCACACTGGTATTACGGCACACTCTTGTACTTGGCACACCGGTATTCTGGCAAACTCCTGTGCATGGCACACTGGTATGTATATGGCACACTGACTCGAAAACCAGACAGTCCAGGTGAAACCTACACGGGTGGTAACCCTACTTGTAGCACCGATGTCATACTAACCCACAAGGCGCCACCTATTTTGTAATAGCATTGGCACAGAAAACTGACAACCAAACAGCATTGCCACCAGTGCTGACCTGTCAGAGCAGGTGAGAATGACAGGTGTACTTTAATGCAGTATACAAAAGGTCTTAAAGGAACACTCTAAGGCTAGGGTCAGACGAACGCATTTTTCGCGTCGACCGTGGAAAAGTGCGGTCGAACGAACGGACATATTTTTTCACGGAATACGCGATAGCGGTCATACGATGCGCCTTTTCGTCCGTGATTTTGTACGGATCAACAATAAAACACTTTTTGCGTCTGGACGTTATGTTGGCCGGACATTAGCAGCGTCTGAAGTCTCCCAATCACGCAAACACGCCGCTATGCGGCCGCAGCGCACTCTGTACGTCAGTAGTAGCGGTTTGACGTTCTCGAAAAAATGCGTTCGTTTGCCACTTGCGTTGCGCGGACGAACTTTCGTGCGGCCGTACTTCGTGTGTTCCCCGGCATTGGACGTCATTTGCTGCTAGCACGGCCGTGATTTTGTGCGGCTAAACGCACGTTAAAACTGCGTTCGTCTGACCCTAGCCTAATAACCACCCCCCCTCCTTTTGCCCTTAAATTATAGGGCAGATGCTGATGGTAGCATCTTTCCAATTATGGTTTGCTTTATTTTTTTTAAATTTTATCTAGTAATATTCCTCTTTTCTCACTTGGCGCACATTGTTCATATCTGTCCGCTCAGGGCATCTGAAATCTGGAAGTCCATGCAGCTTTTTTTACTCAATATTTGCTCACTTACACAAATTGCATTGCATAGGGTATGTAAATTATACATTACTTGGAAGATAGGTACTTTTTCTACACAAGTCCCATAGTGCCTGCGCAGAATGATGGTTTGCAGTAGGGCTGAAACAACTAATTGATTGGCAACTAATCGATAGTGAATATATTGGTCAACCATTATCGATTTAATCGTTAGGTGTACAGCACACACTTTTTAGAGTCAGATTGAGTTAAATGTTAATAACCTCAGACGCTACGTCGAATCGGTCAAAACGTGCCGGCTGCTTTATGTGATTTAGTTCTAGGGTTATGTTTGACATAACCAGTTTGTGCTATGGTTCTGCTACTGTTGTAAACTAAATAAAAACAGACCCTGGGGTATTGACGCTGGGTGGAGGAGCTGTACCGCTAGTGTTTTGTCATTATTTGGAGCTAGAGTCTTGTGCCACCACCCCACCCTCCCTGCCTCCCTCTCTTCAACCTCATGTTGCCATCGCTCTCTTTGGTCCAGTCCCTTCCTCCAAACTCCCTCTGACATTCAGGCCTGGTCACTTGTCAAACTCCCTCACTCTCGGTCCGGTCCCTTGCCCAAACTCGCTCCCTTCCATTTCCAGCCCCCCACTCAGCTTCCTCTTGAAATTATTTGAAAAGGGACACTGTACACACATTGACCGCTTTAGCTTATTAAAGTGGTCAGGCTGCATGGAGTGCCCCCCCCCACCCCATTTTCGTGCTGCCCTCAACATGTGTATCTGAGTGCTTGTAGCAGTGTAGCAGACATGGGCTTGAGCTACGCATGCAGAATCAGTCACTCTGAGCAGGCGCTTGTGTACCTTGTGTGCGAAAAGTATGCAAGTTACATGAAATACGCAATTTGTGTATGTACGAAAGTGATATACACTACATAAATTACTTAAAGGGATACTCTAGGCAACATGACCACCTAAGCTTTTTTTAGGTGGTCATGATGCCCTGAGTATGCCCTTGTCTTTCCCCCCTCCCTCCGCTCAGCCGATCGGCTAAAACAGCTGAGAGACGCAGAGGACTTTGCTCCGCCCTCCCAGCTTTCAGTCAGCAGAGCGGGATTCATATTTCCCGCTTCTGCCGACTATTGCCGAGTAGGAGACATCATCGCGCTTTCAGCGCGATGACGTATCCAACTCGCCACAGTAGTTGGCGGCAGCAGCTAATTAGTGTTGCACGCATCCTCTTGCGCGTAACACTAATCAAAGAAGAGGAGGAAGCCTGCTGATTGGCTGGCTTACGTGAGGCGCGCATGCGCGCTCCTCACGTAAACCATTAGTCAAGCTCTCAGGCTAGGGTCAGACGAACGCATTTTTCACGTTGTCCGTGAAAAAGTGCGGTCAAACGAACGTACGTATTTTTTCCCGGAATACGCGATAGCGGTCATACGATGCGCCTTTTCGTCCGTGATTTTGTACGGATCGTCAATAAAACACTTTGAGTCTGGACATTATGTTAGCCGGACATTAGCAGCGTCTGACGTCTCCTAATCACACACACACGCCGCTATGCGGACGCAGCGCACTCTGTACGTCAGTAGTAGCGGTTTGACGTTCTCGAAAAAATGCGTTCGTTGGCCACTTGCGTTGCGCGGACGAACTTTCGTGCGGCCGTTCGTCGTATGTTCCCCGGCATTGGACGTCATTTGCTGCTAGCACGGCCGTGATTTCGTGCGGCCAAACGCACGTTAAAACTGCACTAGTCTCACCCTAGCCTAACAGGACGGGAGCAGAAGAGGGGCGAGGTGAGTGTATATATAAAAAAAAAGAAGACACCGTTGGAAACAAGTGGTTTTTAGGGTATTACATTAAAAAAATATATATATATATATAAACTAGTGTGACGTTTGGGGCCCACAGAGCACGTGCACAATGTCTTTCACAAACAAAACAGCTTTATTCACCCTTTCAGGGCAGTCAAAAAGGCAACATAATAAGTACACGCTTGGGTTCAGCGAAATTAAAGCAAAGTCCTGATCTTCAGCACAAAT